>CM035163.1:53015521-53129142 GCA_020205615.1 Panax quinquefolius
AAGAATTTTATCTATTTGACTTTGTTTGCTCAAAATTCACCTATTAGTCCATTTTTAACTAAAACGATAAACGTTCGTGAACGCTCAACGCTTCGCTTTCTTCGTTTCTAAGGCGAATTCGGCCATTCTCGAGTCCGCAACTCTATAATGCCAAATAAGACTTGTCTCCATTGAAACCAATGTTTCCAAGCTCAATATCAAAATTCGACTTCCATTCCGAGATTTTCATTTAATTCGACGATTATCGTCTAATCGTGTAAATTCCAGCATAACTTCAATTCTTATGATTTGTTCATCGTTTTAAATGGATTCAATCCATCATACTAACATCTTGACATACATACTTCATTAACTTATTTTCATGATAAGTTATTACTTGTTCTTTGTGAGTTTATAACTTATAAAAGTATAAACTACTTATGAATTCACTTTGCATGACTTATCATAGCATAAATCTTTTAACCATCATCCTTGCTTCTTATTATCATACAACTTCATTATTATAACCATAAGACAAGTTCCTACAAGTTCTTCCTTGATTCATATTTTATTTATGAACAAAGTGCTTATTCACGGCTTATTAATACTTAAGTCATTTAATTAATCATTCTTACTTCTTCTTAGCATACATGTTCTACCACTACCCACTTCTCTATCAAATGAAGAGAAAGAGATTCATGGTTTAAGTTCTTACCCTTGATAATTCCTTGGTTAAGCTTTAATCTCCTTCTCGCTTTCTTGAAAAAGTCTCACAATGGAAGTTTGACTTATTAGTGCTTATTCTCTCAAACCAATAAGTTGCTTTGTAAGAGAAGTTGTTGGATGAAATTTTAACAAGCAACAAATGAAATCCTAAGCTTGCTATTTATAGGAAATCCTAAATGAGGGCTTTAATGGTCAATAAGCCATTCCACCTCCTTAACTCCACCTCCTTACTATTCCTTATTTGCTCACCAAGTTTACTTGGCCTCCACAACTTTTATCTCTTGCTTGCTCACCACAAAACTTATCCTTTACTTAGCTTTTAAGTTACTTGTGACGCCCTAAAAAAATAGTATATACACGACCCATTCGAATCGCCAGATATCACACTATAAAAATCAAATACAAACTTCATTTATATCTAATCTGTTGAATCGTCAAGTAAGTAGTACGACAATGATTAATCGTGAGTTTTAATACAATATTATCTCGTAGAAAGCGGTATCCAAACTCAAATTGTTATAATGCCATATAAAATACAAAGCAAAGAAATATTTTAAGACCCCAAAGAAGAACCGTAAGATTACTATCATATTCATTCTAATGAGGTGCACTTTTGACGCTTTCAAAGTCTGGTTCTCATCACCCTATTGTTGTTTGCCAAAATCAATTATTAAGTGACGATAAAATACGACACACACACATCTTAGGTCCTCAATACAATTATCATTTGCATGTCATACCGCTTTTATAATGTATTGAGAAACTTCGACGATCTCGGACCATCACACTATTTCTCTGTTATCCCCGTCAATTCAAATTTACACTCTTATTACCTAAAAGGAATTGTGAAGCAAAAAGGGTGAGCACAACTAGCCTAATAAAGAATATCACGACTAAAAATAATTACATTATCAATAGCTTTCATCAATAATAACTCGTAGATTTAGAACATATGGTAGATGATAAAACTTTTCAACCATAGTTGCAGAATCTTAACGAAAGCAATCCATTAAAGAGTCAAATAGACCATCGTGTCTATTATCTTTCCATGTTAAAAGCCCACCAATAATGTTTTGTCCTCGTAACATCAATCAACAATTCCACATCCACAATCATATGAATAACTCATAATCATAATTGTGATTCTGAATTTCTTTTCGCACCCAAGACGAAGATAATTTTCATCACCTATCTTCACCTGAAACTTCAAAAATCATGGTTATACCAAATCACAATTTCTGCTCATAATCATACTAATTAAATCATCTTTGCACTACGGCCAAAGATATTCATTATTATCACATCTATGAATTAATATTTCATTGTTGAGACTCAGCTCAATAATTAATCCACATCATCGAATCATCCCTACACTACAGGCCAAGGATATTCTTTAGTATCACGACCACGAAATATCCATGCACTACGGGCCAAAGATAATCGTGTTTTCATCAACGGTCCTGATCATGCCATAAAACAATTCATCTTTGCACCCTTAGCCGAAGAGAATCCATAGCCATAATCATACCAAAAATTGTCCATCAATGCACTACGGCCAATGAGGACTTTTACCACATCATTTGTAACATTACGGCCATGATTATACCGAATAATCCTCGGTCATAATTATATGAAGTTCATCTACGCACCACAAAGCCACGAGATGACTTTCAACATAATATAAATATGAGGATGATGACAATATTATAAGCATTAATCAAACTAAATTAAGGATAAATATTAAAGACTTTAAATTTATCCAAACATTATCAATCATTTAATAAAATCATAATCTAATATTGTTAATATTATAACAATATTTTAATCACTTCTTAAACTTATAAACAATTTTATTTAATTGTTTACACTTTACCAAATAATGCATTTAATCATTCAAAAATGCCATACTTATAAGATTTCATCACCAATGATTAAATCCCTCATCAAAAATCTGCATATACCTTATATAGGATTTCCAAGCCATAAAATCCTATTTTCCAACTTTGTTACTTCGCATAACATATTTAACTCATATGTTCGTAACTAAACCATTTTCATGAAAAATACTAAATCAGTCCCAAAAATATTTTTTTTCTGAGATTTAGCAGAATATAGTCCCATAATGAACATATATTTTTCTCGGAATTTTTAAAATTCATTTATTATTTTTCAAAAATTAATTTCTAATTAATTCCTTAAGAAATTAGCTACCTCAAGTTTAACTCCAGAAATTCCCAAATCTTGGCAGGATCTTACACATGTTAACGTGAGCTTCGGTTTAAATTTCATGGTCATCTGAGTTATAGACTCTCGATTATAGCATTTTTTGTCGAAAAAATCTAAATATTGAAATGGTCATAACTTGCTCATTTTATGTTGGAATGAGATCATTTTTGGACAGGATGTACTTTATACCATATATTTTCATGTCCCAAAAGGCCGAAATTTTTCTCACAATTTAAGTGGCCGAAAATGCCCTTTTAAAATTTCTGGCAGTAGCTGTTTTTCCATTTTTCACTTTTTTGTGCTTTGCTAAAATCAGCCCACACGAAAATCTACAACACCTTTTCCAGTGATTCCACTTGGATAAGTTAGAAAACTCATAGATCTAACTCTAGAACTTGACCACACTCGAAAATTCAAAATATAATAGGAGATATGGTCAATTGAATTTCATGTTCCATTTTCACCCAAATCGATTTTTCAACCCTTTTGTGATTTCTAAGAAACTTTCATGTTTTTGCACATAATAACCAAAATAACTTATCGTAACACTTACTAATACTTCATATACCCATGATTTTCATCGATTCAATATTTTTATTATGACTCTCATCATAATCAACGTAACTGCATCATTTCCACAATTTAATAATGAATGGATATAAAGGATCATTCACCACGCATGTGGTAATCCACATGATAGGTTATTCCAACGTAATAATAATGAATGGAATAATGTATGATTCACCATGTATGCGATAGATCGCATGCATGTGTTATTTCCAATGTAATAATAAATAATGGAACCAGTCCGCGTAAACGCATGCTGACGTGATATTCCGGACAGATTAATAAATAATGGAACCAGTCCCAGGCGTAAACATTACGTATGTGATATTAAATGTAATATAAAGAATGGAATAACAACGAATTCACTTGTATATATACAGAATCCACAGATACAAAGTTATTCCAATGTAATAATTAATGGAACCAGTCAAGCATAATACGCATCGATCGACGGGATATTCCAACGTAATAATAAAGAACTAATAATAGAAGAATTTCACCATGTATACTCAGATTGCAGATAAATAAACAAAAGTTATTCCAACATAATAATAAAGAATGGAATAACAGAAGTTCTCTTCATGAATACGGAAGAATAATACCCCTTACAAGTACAACATATAATATCCCTTACCTTTGAAAGAAGAGTATTCCGACCGGTAGGCGAGGATATACTCGAAGAAAACTTCATCTTCACGCTTTCAAAGCTTTCTTAAACTCTAAAGAAATACGCCAAGATTATAGAAGAAGAATTCCTCTATAGTTTCTCTCTAGAGTTTCAATTGAATTAAGTAAGAAATAATGACGGAATGAGTTTTTATTTATGAAGAATGGATCAAGATAGTAACTAATTCATGAACGGTCGTATTGATTTACTTTTTAATCTGATTTATCCATATTTAAAGCAAAATCTTTTAAATAAAATATAATATATTCTATTTATAATCTAATAAAACGAATAACTTTATAAAAGTATTATGTTTTATATAAAAAATTTTTTTATGCAAAACACTACGCATGCTACTATGCAACACTATGCATAATAAAATATAATATATTCTATTTATGTAATAACTTTATAAAAGTATTCTATTTTATATAAAAAGATTTTACTACGCAAAACACTACGCATAATGTAATATAATATATTCTATTTATGTAATAACTTTATAAAAGTATTCATTTTATATAAAAACTTTTCGCATTTTATTACATTAATAATACTAATAAAACAAACCTGAGTGATTTATCACGTAAGCATTAATAATCAATACCAAGTGCTACTACGCAACTAATGCGTATTACTTATACTTTTATTAATGAAAGTAGTTCAACAGCTTTTAGCGGTAAAACTTCCTACTATTATTTTCATAAAAATATTTTTGTCGTTTTCTCAATTCGATAATAATTCCGTTGTGGGGTCCACCAATGATTGTACCGTCGTACAGATATTCCCCGATAAAAAGAATATTTTATATTAACTTGCTTACTTTGCAAAAAATTTCACATATTATCCTTAACTTTAAACTTTTATCAATTTAACTATTTACCAAAATAGAAAAAATTGAATACTTTTATTTCATAAAATTCGGGGTCTCACATTACTTGGTCATCACATAACTTATCTCTTGCTTAGCCACCAAGCATAAGCACTTTACTTGGCCACCACTTGACTTATCCATTGCTTAATCATTAAGTTTACTTGCTCATTACTTTTACTTAGCCACCAAGTACTTTACTTGGCCATTACTTTGGGTTATACATGTGATCATGGGTTGCCCCATGGATCCTCCTAATCCTTTGGATTATTACATTAGGCTTAAGTTTAATTAACTTAGCTTATTCATTTTGGGCTTGCATTAAGTTACTTTGGGCTTCTCATTAATCAACCACTTGGCCACTACTTTGGGTTATACATGTTTATCGGATCGATTCTAAATTTCATTATGTTTTTCCTATCATATGAGACTATTTTTAAAAATATCAAACTCCCATTTCGGATTTGTTACGCAGCCCAAACAGAGCGCCAAAAGTGTACGTTCATAACAGTTTTCACTTTTGTTTCAGCTTTACCCTCTCTCGCTAAAACAGTCATAACTTTTTCGTTTCAAAACATTTTTGAGCGATTCTTGCGCCCACGCGAAGCTAACTTCCGGGGCTACAACTCTTACTTACTGACCTTTTCCAAATTCCGAACACATCAGTCCAGAATTTCGCACAAAGGGACTAGTCGGAATTGGTTGGACAGCTTTTGACACGCACTACACTTTGAATGGTCATAACTCTTTACTCCGAAGTCGGAATTAGTCCGTTCTGGATTCTATGGAAAACTTATTCAGTGTAATATAATACCCCAAAAGCCCAGAATTTTCTGAAAACATATACTGTCCTCGAATTTATGTTTTAGGGTCAGCGAATACATAATCTTTCGGACTTTTCGTTTTGTCTCAAAAATGGTTTTTCGTTCTAATTTTATTATCCTTTAATTATCTACATATAGTGTATATATATGTAACCATGGCCTCGGCTTTACTTAATTCTTCACTTAATTCTTCGTTTTTAACCAAAACAGTCCATATAGGACTTTCAAATGAACATCTTATGTGCGCTATTTTGACATGCGAATTTTATAGCCAATCCTTTGTGTTCTAAACCCATTTTAGCCTCCTTATAACTCCGCACAACCAACCTATCTCCTTTGTTCTAATTCAGCCCCATAGGAGTCAAATACATAATTAAAATTAAGCAAAATCAAGTAATTAGTAAACTAGTTACTAACTTTAAAAATTTTAACTATTTGATTCTAATACACTCAATATGCAATAATATAATCTCAATTCTCATTGCTATATAAGATACATATAACAATATTAATCCAGCCAAACTCATTAGCCCAATTGTAAATTCTCAGTCTTACCCATTTGTTTTGCTAATTGAATTTTACATTCAAACTATTTAACCATACACACTAACTAATTTCATAAACATAATTAAATTACCTTTGCTTGCTTATAATCTTTTGGATATCCTGAGATTCCCTTGTATACTAATTTCTTGCTTCAATTGAGTGGAAGGGTCATAGATGACTGGGCTGTTTCTGGGTGGACAGGGAGAAGGCAGGAGGAGATCCAGGTTGAGGGAAAAAGAGAAGAACATGATAGTTTGATCTCATCCTATAAATTCCCAAGTCTTGATCCCCAGGAAAATTTTCTTTTCCTTCATTCACAAATATTTTCCTTGGCCAAGGTATAAATTGCTTGCTCCATATGAATTTACGGTGCTGAGTAATATACATAGACTTGCCAGCTCAAGCTAACTCTCCTAATGTCCCTGACTAGCTTCTACTGCTCATGCTCCTGACTTTAATATTTTTCCCCCAAATCAGTTTATGGCTTTACTTTCTTAATCAATTTGATGGCTTCTTATACCGAATTTGGAAAAACTTAGTGCTTATAACTTTGGGGATATGAAACTTGGCAATTTGTTAGAGATAGAGAGAGATGATGGAACGGGTGGAGAGGAGATGAAAATGAGAGAATGAAATTATTTCAGTTTTTCTTAGATCTCCTTCTCTCTCTAAACTCAGCCAATTTGACCAAAAATGAATATAGGTAAATTTTGATTTTACTTACATAAAAGCTACTTTCAATTTTTTATAAGTTGGTCACCCAACTTAAGTTTTCTCTAGTTTTCTCATTCATCTTTAAAAGCTTGCAAATCACCCCTGTCATATTCTTAAGATACTCGTAATATTCTTCATTCCTCAAAGATATTCCTTAAGATATTTTTTTAAGTTTCAAATATTAGGTTTTCAACCCTAAGGTTTTAGAATCTCGCACAATTCTCTCCCTCTCTTATCTTTTAAGCTTGCTTTTGTTAAGTTATTTAATTACCCAATCTTAAAGAACTTAATTTAATCAAATAAGTTACTACATAAATCTTCTTAATTTATTTTTCCCTGTTGGAATCATATAATTTACATAACTCATCTTTGATATATAAATTATATGAAATATAACATAACATACTCAAATTATATATTTATTAATTTCTTTACATAAATAAAAGTAAAAGACTTTTATATATAAACATTAGTTCAATAATCAATTTAGTATGTGGTGGTTCAGTATTAAGCGGAATAGTTCATATTCGAAACTCGATTTGAAGGTTTGTGAATAACTCATTTTATAAACGAGTCGAGTACTTACGAGCAGAGTATATCCGAGTAATGATCCAAGTCGAATCTAGCGCAAAATCAGAAATTCCTTATCAAATTCGAGTCAAATTCGCACTCAATTTTTTCGAGTCGAGTCGAATCTGAGCATTAGAATGGTCACTGAGATTCGACTCGTTTTCACCCCTACTATGAATGTCAAAAGAAGAAGAAATAATAGAAATAGTGAAATTAAAGGTTGTAATTTTGATGTTTATGTGGTTAAAAACGTGAGTTTATGTTTCTGTAAACATATTACACCTTGGGTAGGTTGGTATGGTTGTTAGAAAGGAGTTTTTAGGCCTAATTTGTCTTTCTGTAGTTTTTGTGATGTTAATTCATGAAATTACAGAAGGCACCCCCGCCTCCGCTAGCTATTGTAGTACTAAAACCCCCGCCGGGGGGGGGTAGTCTGATTTTCCTAAGTTAAGAAAATCTGGCGTAACATGTTTTACTAAAATGAGCATAACATTTTTATAAAAACTCCGATTTATGCGATTCAAGATGATCTGAAATAAGGACGAATAGACCTATAACTTTTATTCATTGCGTTTTTCAATTGGATGTCGTTATTAGGGGTTAAAATGGCCATCTTTAGTACTATTATGCATTTAAAGGCAATCGGAGGGCGTCGGGATGCACAAATGCAAGTGCAATCGTTTGTGTGTTAGTATAATCTAATCTAAAGAAAATGATAACATGTTGGACATGTAATAGGATGTTGTATTAAGTTGCTAATGTGTATATGGTGCAATGACATGATAATTTAATTAGTTATAATAGAACTAAAATGTGATGCTCATGAAAAAATGTGATGCTCATGAATAATGTGATGTTGTTTAAACTTAAACTTAGTTAGTGAGCTATACTAAAAGTGGAAAAGAAACTCATAAAGCTAATATTAGTGTAACTAATGAGTATTGTCAATACATATGGTATGTGTAGGACTTGTGGGGAACGTGAGTAATGATTGTATAACCTACGCAAGAGGCAAGTTCTCTAACTCTACTTTTACGATTGTGCAAGTGCTTAAACCTTATTGATTCATTGAACAAGTTCCTAAACCTACTTATATAGCTATTTTAACTTGATTATGTTCATGCAAACTCTTCAACCTAACTCTTACTTTGAGAAGGGTTCTTATCTTTAATTTTGTTTCTTATTACGCAAGTTCCTAAATTCTATTATTCTTATGTTAAGCAAGTTTTATTCCTCAACTTGTTATTAATCATGCACGTTCATTAGCTCACTTCTTTTATTGAGTAAGATTAATAGCCTTAGCTTATTATTGTTCAAGCAAGGTTTGTTATAATATTCAATGCCTATGTTTTCTAGTTCATTTCTAAATCATGATTTCGATGTACAATATTGATTCACTTATAATTTATGACCATTTCATATCATAATGTTATCGAGCACTTGAAGTGATATCAAACTATATTGATTCAACTAATCCTTAGTTGATGTTCGTTGAACTCGAATTATATTGAAGCTTATCCAAACCAAACTTCCTTCAAGTGCGGACTCGTGATATTAAAACCGAGATGAACAACCCTATTATAAGGGATTATTTATGCAAAGCATTTAGATGTTTATGCATAATACATTGTACTGATCCCCCAAAGTACAAAAAGTCCCTACAGTCTTATGATTGTTTAAGTTTAAGTTGAAAGAATACTTAAAACTTTGGACATAGTTCGTGGTCTTGTGACCCTCAAATACATATATTTCAAATTCTGTTTCCTGATTATCATTGATAGAGCATATTATTCAGTTCTATTGAGCCTATTCACTTGGCAGTTGTTATGATATTTTTATTTCATTGTCATTTCAAGTGAGCATTTGTTTGCTCACTCTTGCTTATATAACCATTACAGCTAAAATTGAGAAGGTCGATGAACCTACCACCAGTAAAGGAAAAGGAAAGATGAACAAGTGTTGAAGACTTGTAAATCTGCTGATTTCTATATTGTCAGACTTTGTTTTAATTGTTGAGATGTAATTATTTTATTTTTCACACTTGATGTTTGTATTTAAATGTTAGATAACCTGGGAGATTGTATTGAACTTATTGATGTAATCCTTTAATGGGAAGGTTTATTGTTAATCTTTATTATATTTGGGTGGTTAGAAATGAATGTTTAGACAGTGAACACCAAATCTTCGGGGAATAAAGTACCTAGATTTGGGGGTGTCACGAGCCATACCTTTCTTGTCCTTGATCTCCAAATCAAATTCTTGCAAAAGAAGTATCCACCTGATTAGTCGAGGCTTTGCATCTTTCTTTGCCACTAAATCTCGAATTGCTTCATGATATGTGTACACTATCACCCTAGTCCCAATCAAATATGCACGAAACTTGTCAAAAGCATACACAATCGCCAAAAGTTCTTTCTACTGTGGTGGTATAATTCAATTGAGCATCGTAAGTATCGTGTTTGCATAGTAAATCACATGAAAGATCTTATCCTTCGCTAGCCCAAAACACCCTCACAAAGAAAGTCATCAGATCACACATCAATTCAAATGGTAGGTCCCATTCGGTGTTGTGATAACCTGTGTTGTAGTTAACTTTCTATTCAAATGCTCAAATGCGTATATGCATTCTTTATCAAACTTAAACTGTGCATCCTTCTCCAATAAGCTGCAAAGCGGCTTTGTGATCTTGGAGAAGTCTCTAATAAACCTGCGGTAGAAACCTGCATGCCCTAAAAAACTGTGCACACCTTTAACAGAAGTTGGTGGAGGCAAATTTTCAATGTTCTCTAGCTTCGCCCTGTCCACCTCTAATCCTTTCTTTGAAACTTTGTGGCCTAAAATGATACCCTCTTGTACCATAAAATGGAAATTTTCCCAATTCAAAACCAAATTTGTTTCAACACATCTCTTTAATATCATCACTAGATTCTCTAAACACAAATCAAACGAATCTCTAATAATTGAGAAGTCATCCATAAACACTTCCACATTGTGTTCCACCATATCTGAAAAGATTTCCATTATACACCTCTGAAATGTGGTTGGGGCATTACACAACCCAAAAGACATCCTTCTAAAAGTGAATTTACCATATGGACATGTTAAAGTTGTCTTTTCCTGGTCTTCTAGAGCTATCACAATCTGATTATAGCCTGAGTACCCATCCCAAAGGCAATAATACTCATGACCTGCTAGTTTGTCCAACATTTAATCAATAAACGGTAGTGGGAAGTGATCTTTCCTTATAGCTTTATTAAGTCTGCGATAGTCCATGCAGACTCTCCTCCCCATTCTTGTCCTCGCTCGGTATCAATTCATTGTTATCATTGGAGGCTACGGTGTGACGCCCCCAAAATTAGGTATATGTCACCCATCTTGGGTCGCCACTTACATGGTACATAAATTCAAATACAACTTACTAACCTAACTGTCGTGTACAATACGACATAAAGCGTGAGTTTGCATACAAATATTGTCTACTAGATATTATACAAACTCAAAAGGAGTCCTCATTACAACTATTATCACACTATTTCACGTAATAGTGAGGACTACTAATGCTATCCTCCGGACCATTACTTCGTTTCCGACTCGTCTCGCCTATGTTCTCATTTTCAAGAGAAAAAGTGAAAGAAAGGGTGAGCTCAACTAGCCCAAGAAGAAATATTATGACTAAGATAATGCGAATAAATTATCATTAGCCTTCAACAAATGTTAAACTAATAAAATATAATAGACAACCGGTTTAAGCTGCAGCGGAATAAGCAATCCATTAAAAGAGTCAGTAGAGAATAAAGTCTACTATCTTTTAGGTTTTAAAGGTTTTCATCAATTTTTATCATTTGAGACTCAAATTTTAATAAATAAACCACCACATCTAATTATCCCCGTACTCACGGCCAAGGATTTTCATCAAATTATCAATGGTCACGACTATACCGAATCACCCCGGTCATAATCATACCAAAAACTATTCATCAACGCATTACAAGCCACCGAGGACTTTTGTCACATCATTTATATCAAGCCATGATTATACCGAATGATCCTTGGTCATAATCATACTAAGTTCATCTATGCACGTAAGCCAAAGATAACATAATATAACATGAGGATGATGACAATGACATAATAATTCAATAAAACAAGTTCAAGAATTATTTAATCCATGAATTATTAACGCCCAAATTGTCAACATGATATCTTTGTTTCAGAGAGTAAAATTCAAGAATGATCAAGAATATTTCCATGAAAGAGACTTTGGATGAAACGCAAATATCAAGGATATTCTACTAATTTCATGGAGTATAGAAGTCAAAGTTTTAACCAACTGGGTATAATAAAGAATGGAATAACAAAAGAAATCACCATGCATGCAGATTTCAGACATGACAAAGTTATTCAACATAATAATAATAACGGAACAAAGTCGTGAAATTCACACAAGATGGATGTTCCAATGAATAATAAAGATGGAACCGGATCCTGCAAAACACACGACAGATAGGATATTCCAACAGAATGATAAAGACGGAACCAGGTCCGGTGTAAAACACACAGACAGGATGTTCCAACAGAATAATAAAAACGGAACCAGGTCCGATGTAAAACACACAAACAGGATGTTCCAACAGAATAATAGAAGAATGTCACCAAGTATAGGGTAAATAATGCAGTATACGGAGTTATTCCAATGTAATAATAAGCAATGGAATAACATAAGGATTTCACCAAGTATAGGGTATGCCGCGTACACAAAGTTATGTATAGGGTATGCCACTTTTACAAAAGTTATTCCAATGAGGATAATAGTGAATGGAATAATGAAGTTCTCTTCAAGAAGAAAGAAGAATAACACCCTTACCGTAGTAAAAAAGAACCTGAATATAGAAGTAGTGAAGTAGCGAGAATACTCTTCTTCTTTCTATAATTTTCTCTATAGCTTCTCTCTATAATTTCTCTCTAGAGTTTCAATGAATTCGTAAAGAAAATAATGAAGGAATGAGCTTTATTTATAGGAAAATGGAATGCATAGTAACTAATCCATGAACGGTCAGATTGATTTACTTTAATCTGACGGTCCATATTTAAAGAAAAATCTTTTAAATAAAATATAATATATTCTATTTATATAAAAACATTTTACTATGCAAACACTATGCAATACTATGCAAAACACTATGCAAAACACTATGCAACACTATGCATAATAAAATATAATATATTCTATTTATAGAATAACTTTAATAAAGTATTCTATTTTATATAAAAAGATGTTTCTATTTTATTACGTTAATAATACGAATAAAACAAAACGTCATTATCGCTATAATAATTCATATTATTAATCGACAATAATGGAATCAAACTGAGTGACTTCTCACATAAGCATCAATAATCAATACCGTGTGTTACTATGCAACCACACGACATCGTATTTTTACTAATGAAAGTAGTTCAACAGTAACCACGGTAAAACTTCCGCCGTTATTTCAATAAAATATTTTTGTCGTTTTCTCAATCCGACAATAATTCTGTTGTGGGGTCCACCAATGATTGAGCCGTTGTACGAATATTCCCTGCTAAACCGAATATTCCCCGACCAATCGAATATAATATAACCACTTTGCATACTTTGCAAAATTTATAAATACTACCCACAACTATAATATTATCTCAAATTCACACCATAATATTAAAAATTATTTCGACAAAATTTAAATCTTTATTGATAAAAATCTGGGTCTCACAATCTCCCTCCTTATGGAATTTTGCCCTCGAAAATTAGGGTACGCACCTGATATGATAAAGAGATGAGGATACCTTGAATACCTTTATCGTTGAAAATATTAAGTTCATCTTTGCAATCCGGCCAAAGATATTCATTAACAATTCATCTTTGCATTACAGGCCAAAGATATTTATTAACAATTCATCTTTGCACTCTAAAGCCAAAGATATATAACTCATAAAACCAATAATATCGAGACTCGATTTTAATAGTATCACAACCATGAATTATCCATGCAATACTGGCTAAGGATATTCGTGTTTTTAATTACGGTCATGATTATACCGAATAATCCGTGGTCATAATCATACCAAGTCTATCAATGCACTACTACCAAAGATGACATTTTTTACCACATCCATGAATTAATATTTCATTCTTTGAGACTCATTTCAATATTTAATCCTTATCATCGAATCATCCCCGCACTTCTGTGCCAAGGATATTCATTAAGTATCACGACCACGAATTATTCATGCACTACTACCAAAGATAATTGTGTATTCATTAGTATCACGACCACAAATTATCCATGCACTACTACCAAAGATAATTGTGTATTCATTAGTATCACGACCACAAATTATCCATGCACTACTACCAAAGATAATCGTGTATTCATTAGTATCACGACCACAAATTATCCATGCACTACTACCAAAGATAATTGTGTATTCATTAGTATCACGACCACAAATTATCCATGCACTACGCACCAAAGATAATTGTGTATTCATTAGTATCACGACCACGAATTATCCATGCACTACTACCAAAGATAATCGTGTATTCATTAGTATCACGACCACAAATTATCCATGCACTACTACCAAAGATAATCGTGTATTCATTTAGTATCACGACCACAAATTATCCATGCACTACTACCAAAGATAATTGTGTATTCATTAAGTATCACGACCACAAATTATCCATGCACTACTACCAAAGATAATTGTGTATTCATTAGTATCACGACCACAAATTATCCATGCACTACTACCAAAGATAATTGTGTTTTCAATTACAGTTATGATTATACCCATTATAAAGAACAACAATCCTCGGTCATAATCATACCAAGTCCATCTATGCACTACAAAAGCCACGAGATGACTTTCAACATAATATAAACATGAGGATAATGATATAAAGAATCAATCAAATGAGATAAAGGATAAATATTAAACATTTATAATATAATTTATCCAGATTCAAGAATATCCCCATGTTTTCAATCACTTAATAATCTCATAATCTAATATCATTAATATTATAACAATATTTTAATCACTTCTTAAATTTATAAATAATTTATCTTAATTGTTTACGCTTTACCATATAATGCATTTAATCATTCAAAATGTCATACTCATAAAATATCATCACCAATTATCAAATCCTCATCAAAAAATATGCATATACTCTATATAGGATTCTCTAGCCATAAAATCCTATTTTCAACTTTGTTACTTCACATAACATATTTAACTCATATGTTCGTAATTAAACTATTTTCATGAAAATACCAAATCAGCCCCAAAAATATTTCTTTTCTGGGATTTAGCATAATATAGTCCCATAATGAAAATATATTTTCTCGGAATTTTAAAATTCATTTACTATTTTTAAAAATCAATTTCCACTTAATTCCTTAAGAAATTAGCTACCTCAAGTTTAACTCCAAAAATTCCCAAATCTTGGTAGGACCTTACACATGTTAACGTGAGCTTCTAGTTTAAATTTCATGGTCATCTGAGTTATAGAACTCGGTTATAGCATTTTTAATTCGGAAAAACCTAAATATTGAAATAGTCATAACTTGCTCATTTTAAGTCGAATGAGCTCATTTTTGGACAGGAGATACTTTATACCATATACCTTCATGTCCCAAAAGGCCAGAATTTTTCTCATAATTTAAGTGGCCGAAACAGCCCCTTAAAGTTTCTGGGCAGTAGCATTTTTGAAATTTACAGCTTTGGCCTCCTTTACTAAAATCAGTCCACACACAAAAATCTACAACACCTTTTCCAGTAATTCCACTTGGATTAGTTAGGTAACTCATAGATCTATCTCTAGGACTTGACCACATTCAAAAATTCAAAATATAATAGGAGATATGGTCTATTGAATTTCATGTTACGTTTTTCACCAAAATCTGATTTTCAACTCTTTGTGATTTCTAAGAAACATTCATGTTTTCACATACTAACCAACATAACTCATCATAAAACTTACTAATACCACGAATACCCATGATTTTCATTAGTCCAATGCTTTTATTATGACTTTCATCATAAACCACGTAAACTGTTCATTTAGTTAAAGAAATATTTGAGGGTTTAAGAAATGGGTTTTTGTACTGGGGTCAATACAAAATTCGATTTCACGCTCTAGGGTAGGCTAGGAAATCTTCAAGAATACGTCAAGAAATTTATTAATGATAGAAATATCATTCAAAACTGTTACTCTTATCCAAGACTTGGATAGTACGCCAGATTAATACCAACTGTGACTTCTATCCCTTAACCTGGATAGCACCTCACAATGATACCTATCAACTTGCCATCTTCTTGATCCACGGCGTCGCCTACTGTAAAGTCCGGCGGTGCATTCCACACAAGGAAGTCAACAACGAAAGGATCGGGCTCTTTACTTATGGCTTGATATAACAAAGGATTAACTTTAGGATTTGGTTACTTTGAATTCGTATAACAAAGTTGGTTAGGAATATGAAAGCTAACAACCTTACAAAAAAAGAATAATGAGTAGTTAATCAATCGTTTTCAAAAATTACCTCAAAGGCAAGTATTTTCAAAGAGATAAGATCGACAGGTAACGTGAAAGTGTTTATTTGAAACAACAAGATTAATAAACAGTGGAGGTAACGAAGGTTTCTCCCAACGAAGTTTCAATAGATAAATCAAAGTCTAATTTCTCCGGAGTCAAATTTAAACGTTGAACGCAAGCAAGAGAGATAAAAGAATGGGTAGAACGCAGATTCTAATAAGGTATAAACTTCGCAATTTTATAATTAACTAACTTGAGTGCTAACTTCGTTCGAGTCACTTGCTTTTTAAGAAGTCATGAAAAACGCTCTTCATGAAACCACCGACTTTGTTTTTATCCAGATCCGCCTTTGGTGCCACCGTCCCCATTTGGACTTGACTTTGGTGCACGACAAAATTGAGCTAAATGACCTTCTCTTCTTGAAATTTCCACTTCTATTATCTTTGCCATGATTACCACCGAAGTGGTTACCATTCTTAGCATGATAATTTCCCCCACGATGGTTATCATTGTTCTGATAGCCGTTGCCACCAGTATGATTATTATCGTGTTGTTGGTTGTTACCTTTTGTTTGAGCTGAATCAACACTCTCATGTGCTTCATTGCTTATTTCAGCATTTTCAGATGCCATTTTCAAACACTGCCACAAAATAAGGGTTAATTGACATGCAACATATTATCACTATACTCTGACTGACCAATCAAATACCAAATAAACTTAGGTAGGTCATACTAGCGAAGGTATTCCCCGTCTCTCCCCTCCTAGTACTATTCTCACATCTTAGCCAGGGATCATATCCCTAAGCTCGACGATACCACAACCGTGACGCCCCAAAATTAGGTATACGTCACCCATCTTGGGTCGCCACTTACATGGTACATAAATTCAAATACAACTTACTAACCTAAGCGTAGGTACAATACGACATAAAGCGTGAGTTTGCATACAAATATTGTCTACTAGATATTATACAAACTCAAAAGGAGTCCTCATTACAACTATTATCACACTATTTCACGTAATAGTGAGGACTACTAATGCTATCCTCCGGACCATTACTTCGCTCCCCGACTCGTCCCGGCTATGTGTTCTCATTTTCAAGAGAAAAAGATGAAAGAAAAGGTGAGCTCAACTAGCCCAAAGAAGAAATATTATAACTAAGATAATGCGTAATAAATTATCATTAGCCTTCAACAAATGTTAAACCGATAAAATATAATAGACAACCGGCTTAAATCATGTGGAATAAGCAATCCATTAAAAGAGTCAAGTAGAGAATAAAGTCTACTATCTTTTAGGTTTTAAAAGGTTTTCATCAATTTTATCATTTGAGACTCAGCTTTTAATAAATAAACCACCACATCTAATTATCCGCACTCACGGCCAAGGATTTTCATCAAATTATCAATGGTCATGACTATACCGAATCACCCCCGGTCATAATCATACCAAAAACTATCCATCATCGCATTACGTGCAACCGAGGACTTTTGTCACATCATTTATATCAAGTCATGATTATACCGAATGATCCTTCGTCATAATCATACTAAGTTCATCTATGCACGTAAGCCAAAGATAACATAATATAACATGAGGATGATGACAATGACATAATAATTCAATAAAATAAGTTCAAGAATTATTTAATCCATGAATTATTAACGCCCAAATTGTCAACATGACATCGTTTTCGTAGAGTAAAATTCAAGAATGATCGGAAGAATATTTCCATGAAAAGATATGGATGAAACGCAAATATCAAGGATATTCTACTAATTTCATGGAGTATAAGTCAAAGTTTTAACCAACTGGGTATAATAAAGAATGGAATAACAAAAGAAATCACCCATGCATGCAGTGCCCGCGACAGACAAAGTTATTCCAACATAATAATAATAACGGAACCGAGT
Source organism: Panax quinquefolius (assembly GCA_020205615.1). Taxonomy (NCBI): domain Eukaryota; kingdom Viridiplantae; phylum Streptophyta; class Magnoliopsida; order Apiales; family Araliaceae; genus Panax; species Panax quinquefolius. The sequence goes on from CM035163.1 coordinate 53,033,707, forward strand.
AGTCGTGAAATTCACAATCAACAGGATGTTCCAACAGAATAATAAAGATGGAACCAGATCCGGTGTAAAAACACATGATAGGATATTCCAAGCAGAATGATAAAAAGACGAAACCAGTCCGGTGTAAAACACATGCATGGATGTTCCAACAGAATAATAAAAGCGGAACCAGGGTCGATGTAAAACACACAAACAGGATGTTCCAATGTAATAATAGAAGAATGTCACCAAGTATAGGGTAAACCGCATTATACAAAGTTATTCCAATGTAATAATAAGCAATGGAATAACATAAGGATTTCACCAAGTATAGGGTATGCCGGCGTGTCAAAGTTATGTATAGGGTATGCCACTTTTTACAAAAGTTATTCCAATGGGATAATAGTGAATGGAATAATGTAAGTTCTCTTCAAGAAGAAAGAATAACACCCCTTACAGTAAAAAGAACTGAATATAGAAGTAGTGAAGTAAGCGAATACTCTTCTTCTTTCTATAATTTTTCTCTCTAGCTTCTCTCTATAATTTTCTCTCTAGAGTTTCAATGAATTAAGTAAAGAAAATAATGAAGGAATGAGCTTCTATTTATAGGAAAATGGAATGCATAGTAACTAATCCATGAACAGGGTCCAGATTGATTTACTTTAATCTGACGGTCCATATTTAAGAAAAATCTTTTAAATAAAATATAATATATTCTATTTATATAAAAACATTTTACTATGCAAACACTATGCAATACTATGCAAAACACTATACAAAACACTATGCAACACTATGCATAATAAAATATAATATATTCTATTTATAGAATAACTTTAATAAAGTATTCTATTTTATATAAAAGATGTTTCGCTTTTATTACGTTAATAATACTGAATAAAACAAAAACGTCATTATCGCATTATAATAATTCATATTATTAATCGACAATAATGGAATCAAACCGAGTGACTTCTCACATAAGCATCAATAATCAATACAGGTGTGCTACTATGCAACCCACACGACATCTTATTTCTTTTACTACCGAGTAGTTCAACAAGAACTACCACAGTAAAACTTCCGCCGTTATTTCAATAAAATATTTTTTGTCGTTTTCTCAATCCGGATAATAATTACATTATTAGGGTCCACCAATGATTGAGTAGTTTGCACGAATATTCCCCGCTAAACCGAATATTCCCCGACCAATCGAATATAATATAACCACTTGCATACTTTGCAAAATTTATAAATACTACCCACAACTATAATATTATCTCAAATTCACACCATAATATTAAAAATTATTTCGACAAAATTTAAATCTTTATTGATAAAATCTGGGGTCTCACATACGGTCATTCCCTTTCTTTCTTGATTACACTTGTACTGACTAACCCTTAGCCAGTATGCGAGATCGAATATACTATTCTTCGCTCAGCCACTTCAACACTTCCTTCTTTACCACTTCCTTCGTAATTAGATTAAGTCACCTTTGTTGTTGCTTCCAATGAAGGTTTACTATCATCTTCGGTGGGATCTTGTTCATATATGTAAGCGATGGGTGATCCCTTTAATATCTATTATGGTCCATCCAATGGCTAATTTGAACTCTCTTAGAACTCTTAGTGACTTTTCTTCTTGGAAAGATATCGGTCGCGAAGAAATAATAATAGGTAACTTCAATTATCATTTAAAAATGCATACCTCAAGTGGTCCGGAAGAGGTTTCAATTCAAGTTCGGAGGCATCTCAAGAGATGGTTTTAGTTTCATGGATGTCTCCTAGAAATCTTTAGTGGCTCGACAGAGTCTTGAATTTTCTTAAGCGTGGTGTTGTGTCAAGAATCGAATAATTTCTCGCAATCTCACCATCCTCTATCTCTCGAATTTCCCAAAATAGCACTCTTCAAAGGTTCATTTTCCACCAAATGCCCTACTTCATCATTCAACATCTTGTCCAATATATATCAATCCTAAAACATTCCTCTTAAATCGTAGGAAACTTCATAGCCTTGAACATGTTGAAGGTGACTTCTTGATTATAAACCCTCATTGTCAATTCAATTTCTTGAACATTTATCAAGGTCCTTCTTGTGGCTAGGAATGGTCTTCAAAGAATGATAGGTATACTTCTGTCTTCTTCATAATCCAAGATGATGAAATCAGTCGGGAAGATGAATTTATCCACCTTTACCAACACATCTTCCATAATACCCCGTGGATAAGTAATGGACTGTCAAGAAGTCAGTAATGAAATGTTTGTCATTGGCCTTGGGTAAGCAATCCCAACTGATTAAACACTGATAGTGACATCAAGTTGATGCTCGCCCCTAAATCACACAAGCATTTACTGAAACACATCTTCCTAATTAAACAAGGTATCGTGAAGCTGCCTGGATCCTTTAGCTTAAGAGGTAACTTGCATTGAAGCACTGCACTATATTCTTCAGTCAAGGCTACTGTTTTGAAATCCTCTAGTCTTTTCTTCCTTGACAAGATCCCCTTCATGAACTTTGCATAACTTGGCATATGTTCCAATGCCTCAGTGAAGGGTATATTTATCTGTTTCTTCTTGAACACCTCCAAAAACTTGCTAAACTTCTTGTCTTCCCTTTGCTTCTGTAGTTTTTGTGGATATGGAACAGGGGGATGAACAACTAGTGGTCTAGTCACTAGTTTCTCAGGTGACTCTTCATTGTTCTTCTCCACTTCCCCTTGTTCTGAACCTTCTTTAAACAAAACATCATCAGACAATTTTTTTTCACCGCGCGGCTGTGCATCTTCCCTTTGTAAAAGTGGCGTGGGCGCGTCATCCTACAATCCTGCAGTCTGCTTCCCTGATTTTAAGGTAATGGCCTGACATTATTCTTTACCCTCTCTTCTTGGATTTGCTTCTATTGTACTTGGTAATGTCCTTTGTGGTCTGTTGTTGAGCATACTAGCCATTTGACCCATTTGAGTCTTGAAATTTTTGATAGTCACTGCTTGGCTTTTGATCATTACATCGGTATTCGCCATGTACTTCATCATCATCTCCTCCATTTCTGACTTCTTCTCTTGCTGAGTTGTAGGTGGTGGATGATGTTGTGGTTGCTGTTGAAATCCTGGAGGGTAGGGTAGTTTTAGTGCATATTGTTGATGAGATGATTGTAATTAAAACTGATGTTGTGGTTGAAACTGTTGATTTTGTTGATTGTTTTGATTGTTTCTCCAGCTAAAATTGGGATGGTTGAGGTTGCTGGGGTTATTCGAATTCTGGATCTGATTCTAATTTTTCTGATAGTTGCTCACATCTTCGCATGATTCGAATTGATATCACTTTGATCGATTGGATGTGACCCCCATATATCTCACACACAAAAGCAACTACCTTCACTTCACTTTACTTTACGCTTACGAATCAATCTTCGTTGCCATAGATGCCATCTCGAAAGTGACAAGCGTGTGATAGCATCCACCTCTAACAATCCAGCAACTTTGGGATGTGGCATCTGGCCGTAGGATTTTGAAAATCATTTCTCGCCATCGTCTCTATAAGATTATAAGCCTCTTTATAACTTTTAGCCCATAAGGCTCCTCCTCTTTGGAGCATCTACAATCGGCCTTGGACCGACATCTTAGTCTATTATAAAAAGTATTTATCACCATCCAATCCTCGCATTCCATGATGGGGACATTTTTCAAGCATCTCTTTCTCACCGTTCCCAAGCTTTATAGAGTGATTCATCCTATCATTGTTCAAACTGGGAAATTGTTGTCCTCATTTTTCTTTGTCTTAGCCATAGAGAAAAATTTTGGCTAAGAACTTTTGTGCTAATTCCTCCCAAGTGGTAATAGATCCTGATGGAAAAGAATGGAGCCAACTTTAAGCCTTGTCCCGTAAAGAAAATGGAAAAAATCTGAGCCTGATTGCATCTTCAGACATCCTATTGTACTTGAAGGTATCATAAATCTCTATGAAGCTCAATAAATGCTCAGTTGGATCATCTATAACAGCACCTCCAAACTGGACTAAATTCTACACCATTTAAATAGTGCCTAGCTTTATCTCAAAAGTATTGGTTGCTATAGCTGGCCTCACAATGATCGACTGTAACCCGTTTATATTAGGAATCGAATAATCTCTTAAGGCTCGATGTTCCTCTCTTTGCTCTTCTGCTGCTATGTTGGATGCTGAATTATCAAAATCTACTTGTATATTCTTGCGTACTCTCGATTTCCAACCTCTGTCATTGATATTATCTTGTCCAGGCACCAATTTAGAGTTTGTCGATCGTGTGTGCATAAAATGTATAAAAGTACCTGAAATACAAATAAAAACAAAATAAAAATAAGATAAGAATAAAATTTTCTAAGTCACACAAATCTAGCTTTAGTTGATGACGATAATATTAAAAATAAACGCCTTTCCCCGGCAACGGCGCCAAAAAACTTGTTGCCTTCTTTTTGATTTAACAAAATGGACTCTAACTCATGCAAGTATACATGGGTCAACAAGTAGTACAGAGTAAGAAAGTATTGATCCCGCGGAGAAAGGTGATAAATCTAAATTATCATTTAACAACTTAATCACTATTTCTATATGCTCAAACTATCAATCAATAAATGAATTTATAACTAAATTAATTATTAACACAATAAACAAATATTATTAAGAGGAGGTAATCAAATTTGGAAAGATATGGGATTCTAATATCATCTAATGCTTCATCTAAAATGTATGCCTCATGATATATATACATATAAAATACGGAAAGCTAGTCTGATAAGTAGGTTTTATACCTACTTATTGGTTACTAACTCACGAGAATTATGCTCAACTTAAGTAGTGTTATTATGTTTTATTTGCATTTTATGTTTGTTTTGCAGTAAATGTAGTTGGAACCCCTTTTAGCAACATAAGGCATGGATTGGCATGGATGGCATTGAACTAGCAAGAACATGGCAAGCTGAACATGAGCAGGTGAAGAACTTGAGCAGTGGAGGAATGAAGGGCAGAAGAGAAGGAACAAAAAGCAGCAACAACAAACAAAAAGATAGCAGAAGACTGAGTGTAGCAAGAAGTGGCCCAATACTGTGCCGATGAAGGTAAATCACTGGCGACCAAGCGTCTAAGGCAAGACAGGCAGATTTACACTATCGCGCGACTGTGCTCCATCAACAAAGGAACTTGGCGTGCCCGCACTAGGCACTAGAAAAATAATCACATGGAACACTCGTGCTCATTTTATAGTGTAATCTAAGCGGCTACCATGTGAGACTTCTCTGATCAAATTTGCTCACTTTTTGTAATCTGAATTTGTGCGTGTTTTGCTCAACTAAGACGATATGGTTAGCACCAGTCGTGGTTTTTCATAGGTTTATATCAGTTTTTATATTACCATTAGGGTTCTTAAGTTTAATCTATTCTAGAGAGGTTTTTGATCATTGATGATACATTTCTATCTTCTCTATTTATCTAGATTACTAAATAAAATTAGCTTTTCATTTCCGAAGATTTTGGTGACTTGGAACAAGCTGGAAATAGAACTTGTATCAGAGATTAACATATTTGTTTTATCATTCCTATTACATCTATTGATTTCATTTCTTAATTCCATGTTTTTCTTTGATCCCACAATGGTTTTTGGTTCAAAAATGAACTAAACTCCATTATGGGATTCTAATGGATTTTGATGTGTAGTTTAAATATGTATATCTGAATGTATTATTGTATATTTATCATTGGATTGCCCATTATGATTATGTAAAATGCTTGAATGCTTGATCACTATTCACACTAATTTCTTGTATGGATTTGGAAAATGAAATATAAGTATGGATTAAATCATAATGGCATATGTTCATGAGGCTGATTTGTTTAAGCTTTGTGATTCATGGACCGGATAGACATATACCGTTTCATCATGTGTATTCATTATAAGATCTTGCATTTAAATCATATTTTCTTTAAACTCGAATAGAAATATAGTGATTTTGGTAATTGTGATGCTTACATGATTTCTATCAAATGTAGAGGTTATGTGAATTGGTCATAGTTCATTGAAAAATGGTTATATCAACTTTTGTGCTCTTGACTAGTTTTCCATGATTAATATTTAAATATTACATGAGGGTTGTAGTTTAGATGAAACATTAAATGAAATTAGAATCCCATTCTTCTCCAATTTGATTACATCACTTTAGTAATTATAATTATTATTTCATGAATTAATTTAGAATCAAATTTAATTGTGAGTTGATCGTTTAAGCATATAAAAATAGTGATAAAGTTGTTACATGATAATTTAGATTTAATACCTTTCTCCGTGGATCGATACTTTTCTTACTCTATACTACTTGTTGACCCATGTATATTTAAATGAGTTAGAGTCCTTTTTGATAGACTAAAAAGGAGGCAACAAGTTTTTGGCGCCGTTACCGGGGAAAGACGTTTATTTTTAATATTGTCGTCATCAATTAAAGCTAAATTTGTGTGACGTAAAAAAGACTATTCTTATCTTATTTTTATTTTGTTTTTTTTATATTTCATGTACTTGTATATATTTTATGCACACATGATCATCCAATTCTGAGTTGACACCTGCTCAGGACAACATCAACGACAGAGGTTGTAAACTGAGAGCATGCAGGAATATACAAGTAGATTTTGAGACCACAACATCCATTATGGCGTGAAGAAGAGAGGAACACAGGGCCTTTAGAGATTATTCAATGCCAAACATCAATGGATTACAGTCAAGCATAGTCAGACCAGCTGTATCAGCCAACACTTTTGAAATAAAGTCAGGCACTATTCAAATGGTTCAGAATTTTGTACAGTTTTGGGGTGCTTTTATAGATGACCCGAACGAGAATCTATTGAGTTTTATAGAGATATGTGACACTTTCAACCACAACGGGGTGTCAGAAGATGCAATCAGGCTCAGACTATTTCCATTTTCATTACGAGACAAGGATGAAAGTTGGCTCCATTCTTTGCCGTCAGGATCGATTGCAATATGGGAGGACTTAGCACAAAAGTTCTTAGCCAATTTTTTCCTAATGGCTAAGACTGCTAAAATGAGGACATCAATTTCCCAGTTCGAGTAGCAGCAGGGTGAATCTTTATATGAAGTCTGAGAAAGATATAAAGAGATGCTAAGGAAATGTCCCCATCATGGAATGCTAGATTAGATGGTGATCAACACTTTTTACAATGGATTGGGATGGCAATCAAGGCCAATTGTAGATGCATCTGTAGGAGGAGCTTTATAGGCTAAGAGTTATGAAGAGGCTTACAATCTTATAGAGGCTATAGCAGTGAATAATTTTCAGAATCCTATAGCCAGAATGCCACAGCCCAAAGTTGCAGGATTGTTAGAGGTGGATGTTATCACACAGTTATCGACTCTGATGGCATCTATGGAAAAGAAGATTGATTCTTTGGTGGAGAGTAAAGCAAAGATAATTGCTTTTGTGTGTGAGATGTGTGTAAGATCACATTCAACTGATCAATGTGGTATTAGTTCAGAATCTGTACAGTATGTGAGCAACTACCAGAAAAGTTAAAATCAGTTCCAAAATGCCTACAACAACAACAACAGAAATCATCCCAATTTTAGTTGGTCAAACAATCAAAATCAACAAAGTCAACAGTTTCAACCACAACACCAGTTTCAGTCGCAACCATCTCATCAACAGTTTGCACCAAAACCACTCTATCCTCTTGGATTTCAACAGTAGCAACAACATCGTCCAGCACATGTACCTCAACAAGAAAAGAAATTAGAAATATAAGGGATAATGATGAAGTATGTGGAAAATACCGAGGTGATGATTAAAAGCTAAGCAGTGGCTATCAAAGATTTGGAAACACAAATGGGTCAAATAGCTAGCATGCTTAATAATAGACCACTGGGTACATTACCAAGTACAACATAGGCTAGTCCAAGAAGGGAGGGCAAATAACAATGTCAGGCTATCACTTTAAGGTCACGGAAGCAAACTGTCAATTTCATGGGCGCCGCGCCATTTTTTATGATGAGGAAACCGCTTGCGCTGGCCAAGTGAAGAGAGAATTTTCTGAGGAAATTTTGGTTAAAAAGGTTCTGAGAAAGGGGAAGTGAAGAAGAATAAAGAAGAGTCATCTGAGAAACTAGTGACCAAGGTACCAATTTTTCATCCCCCTGTTCATTATCCACAGAGACTGCAGAAGCAAAGGGAAGATAAGCAGTTCAGTAAGTTTTTAGAGGTGTTCAAGAAGCTACAGATCAACATACCTTTCATTGAGGCATTGGAACAGATGCCTAGTTATGCAAAGTTTATGAAGGGTATTTTGTCAAGGAAAAAAAGGCTTGAAGACTTTGAGACAGTATCCTTGACTGAAGAGTGTAGCGCAATGCTTCAACGCAAGTTACCTCCAAAATTAAATGACCCGGGCAGTTTCACGATACCTTGATCAATCGAAAATATGAGTTTTAGCAAATGCTTATATGATCTAGGGGCGATCATCAACTTGATGCCACTGTCAGTGTTCAATTAGTTGGGATTTCCAGCTCCAAGGCCGACAAATATTTCTTTACAGCTAGCTGATAGGTCTATTACCTATCCACTGGGTATTGTGGAAGATGAATTGGTCAAAGTGGATAAATTCATCTTCCTAGTTGATTTCATCATATTGGAATTTGAAGAGGATAGAAGTATACCAAACATTCTTGGAAGACCATTCCTAGCCACAGGAAGAACCTTGACAGATGTTTAGAAAGGTGAATTAACAATGCGAGTTCATGATCAGGAAGTCACATTCAACGTATTCAAGGCTATGAAATTTCCAATAGATGAAGAGGAATGCTTTAGGATTGATTTTGTAGAAAAGGTGTTGAATGATGAAGTAGAAAATTTGGTGGAACATGAACCTTTGAAGAGTGCTATTGTGGGAAGTTCAGAGATAAAAGATGGTGAGATTGAAGAAATTATTCAAATACTTGACACAACTCCATAGTTCAGAAAATTCAAGATTCCTGTTCAGCCATTAAAGATTGTTGGAGAGTCATCAGTGAAATTAAAGCCATCTCTTGAGATACCTCCAGAACTTGAGTTAAAACCACTTCCAAATCACTTGAGGTATGCATTTTTAAATGATAATTCAAAATTACATGTGCTTATTTCTTCTGCACTAACATCTTTTTAAGAAGAAAAACTGCTAAGAGTTCTCAGAGAGTTCAAGTCAGCTATTGGACGGACTATACCAGTTATCAAAGGGATCAACCCATCATTTTGTATGCACAAGATCTTACTGGAAGATGAAAGTAAGCCTTCAGTAGAACAACAAAGGAGACTTAATCCAATTATGAAGGAAGTGTTGAAATGGCTTGATTCAGGAATTATATATCCGATCTCAGACAGCTCATGGGTGAGCCAAGTAAAGTGTGTGCCGAAGAAGGGTGGAATGACCGTAGTCTCCAATGAAAATAATGAGTTGATACCGACGAGGACAGTGACGGGGTGGAGAGTTTGCATGGACTACCGCAGACTTAACAAAGCTTCAAGGAAGGATCACTTCCCACTGCTGTTTATTGATCAGATGTTAGACATACTAGCAGGTCATTAATTTTATTGCCTTCTGGATGAGTATTCATGCTATAATTAGATTGTGATATCTCCAGAAGACCAAGAAAAGATAACTTTCACATGTCCATATGGTACATTCACTTTCAGAAGGATGTCTTTCAGGTTGTGCAATGCCTCAGCCACATTCTAGAGGTGTATGATTGCAATTTTTTTGGACATGGTGGAGCATAATGTGGAGGTATTTATGGATGACTTCTTAGTATTCGGGGATTCTTTTGATTTATGTCTAGAAAATTTAGTGATGGTATTGAGAAGATGTGTTGAGACGAATTTGGTTTTGAATTGGGAAAAGTGCCATTTTATGGTACAAGGAATCATATTAGGACATAAGGTATCGAAGAAAGGATTAGAGGTGGACAGGGCCAAGTTAGAGACCATTAAGAATTTGCCACCACCAACTTCTGTAAAAGCTGTTCGCAGTTTTTTAGGGCATGCAGGCTTCTACAAAAGGTTTATTAAATACTTCTCCAAGATCACAAAGCCACTATGAAACTTATTAGAGAAGGATGCACAGTTCAAGTTTGATGAAGATTGCCTGTCTGCATTTGAGCATTTAAAGAGGAAGTTAACTACAACACTAGTGATCACAACACCAGTGATCACAGCAGCTGATTGGGACCTACCATTTAGGTTGATGTGTGATGCCAGTGATTATGCTGTGGGGGCTATTTTGGGCTAGCGAAGGGAAAAGATCTTACATGTGATATATTATGCAAGTAAGACCCTTACTAATGCTCAGTTGAATGACACCACCACAGAGAAGGAATTGTTGGCAGTTGTGTATGCTTTTGATAAGTTTCGAGCGTATCTGATTGGGACAAGGGTGATAGTGTACATAGATCATGCGACAATTCGATATTTGGTGGCAAAAAAAGACACAAAGCCTCAATTAATAAGGTGGATACTTCTGTTGCAAGAATTCAATTTGGAGATCATGGACAAAAAAGGTACTAAGAATCAAGTGGCGGACCACTTATCTAGACTGGAAAATCAGGGAAGAGATGCAGATGACAAAGTTGTGATTAATGAGTCTTTCCCAGATGAACAATTATTTATGGTGAAAGGGGAAGTGCCATAGTTTGCGGATTATGTAAACTACTTAGTGAGCATGATCATTCCTACAGACTTGATTGGTTATCAGAAGAAAATTTTTTTGCATGATGTGAAGTGGTTTATATGGGATGAACCATATTTGTTTAAACAGTGTGCCGATCAGATGATAAGGAGATGTATCCCATATAGCAAGACAGAGGGGATTTGTAGGATTGCCATGCTTCATTATATGGAGGTCACTACGGTGGAGAAAGGACAACGACTAGAGTGTTACAAGCAGGATTCTATTAGCCAACAATTTTTAAATAAGCTTACAGTTTTTTCTAGAGGTGTGACAGATGTCAAAGAGTTGGGAATATATCAAAGAGAAATTAGATGCCCTTGAACACAATCATTGAGGTTAAAATCTTTGATGTATGGGGAATAGACTTCATGGGTCCTTTCATTTCTTCATGTGGAAACCTATTTATCTTGTTAGCAGTTGACTATGTTTCAAAGTGTGTAGAAGTGGCAGCTCTTCCAACTAATGATGCCAAGGTGGTCCTATGATTTTTACAAAGAAACATTTTTACAAGGTTTGGGACTCCAAGAGCCATTATTAGTGATGAAGGCAGTCATTTCTATAATCGGTAGTTCACGATAAGTAGGTTTTATACCTACTTATTAGATATCAATTCACAAGAATTATGTTCATCTCAAGTAGATTTTAGTATATTTTTAGTTGCATTTTATGTTTATTTTACATTACTCGTAATTAGAACTCCTATGGTATGGAAATGCAGGAAATGACATAGTTCGGCATTGACAAGGTGGTATGAGATAGCAAAGGCATGGTGAGTGGAACGTGTGTAGACAAGGTGCTGAGCATTGTTGAAGGACCAACAACAAGTAGAAGAACAACAAACAAGCAGTAGTAGAACATCAGTATGCAGAACACAGAAGCCACGCGGCTTAACAAGATAGATTTCGTGCGCCCGCGCCATCAGCCTGAAGAAGCTAAAATCGCATACACGCGCGCCTGCGTCCATTTTGTACTGGTACCTCGCACGGTCGCGCGAGTCCTCTGAAGCTGTTTGTTGACTTAATTTTAAATTTGAAATTTGAAGCGCTTGAGCTTATCTAAACTATTCTGGTTGGTACGAGACGTGGATTATGTTTTGTTTTTATCAGTTTTTTATTAGGTAATTAGGGTTCTAAGCTTTGAACTAGTTCTAGAGTGGATTTGAGCATAGATTTAAGATTTTCTACATCTTCTCTTGAACTTAGTCATTGAATAATTAATCATTTCATTTTGCTAAAAATTATTGGAGATTTGAACAGCACTTTGGAACGAATTCTGCAATTGAGTTTGATCAATTCTATATTTTCTCTCAATTGTGATATTTATTTTCCATATGTTATTATAATCTCATAGTGGTTTTCGGTTCAGAAATGAACTAAACTACATTATGGGATTCTAATGGATTTTGATATGTAGTCTATAATTAATTGCCTGATTGTTTGATTGTTCATTTATCATTGGAATATCTATCATGATTGATTGTATTGCATGAATATTTGATCATCATTCATTTTGTATACTTATATGGAATTGAAAAATGACGTGTGAGTATGGTTATAATCATGATAGCATGTGTTTATGAGGCGAAAATGTTTAGCTTTATATTTCGTGAACCAGATAGAAATATACTGTTTCATCGTGTGTAGTAATATAAGAGCATGTGCTTCAATTCATTATTGTTGCAATTTCACATAGAAATATAGTGATTTTGGTAATATTGACGATTACATGATTTCTATCAAATGTGGAGATTATGTAAACAAGTCACAACTCATTGAAAAATGGTTATGTCTACTTTTGTGCTCTTGGCTAATTTTCCATGATAAATGTATAATCTTGCATGATAGTAATATTTAGATGAAATATGAAATGAAGTTAGAATCCCATTCTTTCCAAATTTGATTTTATTAAATTAGAATTGTGTTTTTAATTATTAATTGATTTTAGAATTAATTGCAATTGTGAATTATTCGTTTAAGCATATAAAAAATAGTGATATGATTGGTGTATGATAATTTAGATTTAAAACCTTTCTCCGTGGATCGATACTTTTCTTACTCTGTACTACTTGTTGACCCATGTATGCTTGCATGTGTTAGAGTCCTTTTGTTAAGACTAAAAAGGAGGCAACAAGTTTTTGGCGCCATTGTCGGGGAAAGGCGTTTAATTTTTTTAGTATTATCATCAATTTTAAGCTACATTGTATGACTTAGACAAATCTAATCTTGTCTCATTTCTATTTTTGTTTCATTTGTATATCTGGTACTTGTATATATTTTTATGCATACGCGATCATCCAATTCCGAGTTGACACCTGCTCAAGATAACATTAACGGAAGAGGTTGGAAAACAAGAGTGCGTAGAAATTTACAAGTAGCTTTAGAGACCACGACATCTAATATGGTGGCAGAAGAGCAAAGAGAGGAGCACAGGGCTTTGAGAGATTATTCAATGCTGAATATTAATGGATTGCAGTCAAGTATAGTCAGGCCAGCGATAGCAGCCAATACCTTTGAGATAAAGCTGGGCACTATTCAAATGGTGCAGAATTCGGTATAGTTTGGAGATGCTGCTACAGATGATCCTAATGAGCATCTATTGAGCATCATTGAAATATGTGATACCTTCAGATACAATGGGGTGACAGTGGATGCAATAAGACTTAGGCTATTTCCATTTTCATTGCGAGATAAAGGTATAAGTTGGCTTCACTCTTTACCTTCGGGATCTATCACCACATGGGAGGACCTAGCACAGAAATTCTTAGCCAAGTTTTTTCCAATGGCTAAGACTGCAAAGATGAGGACAACAATTTCCCAGTTTGAGCAGCAATAGGGTGAATCTTTATATGAAGCCTGGGAGAGATATAAGGAAATGCTAAGGAAGTGTCCACACCATGGCATGCCGGATTGGATGGTTATTAACACATTTTATATTGGATTGGGATGGCAGTCAAGGCCTATTGTAGATGTGACGCCCCCAAATCTGGGTTTCCTAACCTCGGATTTAGTGCTCACGATCTAGCATATATATCACATCTAACTATTCATTCATTAATGAAAAACATCATTCATAATATTCCTTAATTCAACTTATAACAATATCCCAGGTTAACTAACCTTGACATAACTTACATACCCTTTAATAACCAAAAGGTTTACATAAATAATTACATAATAAAATATAACCATTAGAAGTTGACAATAACTACTCCTGAACCTTGCCTTTGCCTTTGTCCCTATTAGAACCTTCTGCTACATCGGCATTAGCTGAAATATTTTATTTAAGTAAGGGTGAGCAACGAGTTTGCTCCGCAAGTTAAAATATACAATAAATGATATATATCATGAATAGAAGAATCTAGCTTCTATAGATCTTCAACAATAATCAAAAGATTTCAAAGTGGCGGAATAATAATTCAATCTCAATAAAAAAAACTTTCTCCCATTTCATACTGAATAACATATCAGAGATGAAAGAGTAAAATTCTTTCAAAGATTCAATAACATTCAATTGAATAAGAAGAATCAACAATACTGGAACAACATTCAATAAAGTGTGATATACCCAGATTTCATGCTGAGTGATCACAAAAGGATCATGAACTAATAGAGGAATCATTTAGTTATTTAAAACTAAATTACCACAAGAATATAAATTAGTTATAAAAATTAAACTATACTCTTTTGTAAGTACCTGGAGCGGCCAACTCCTTTGTACCCTATATTATACATAATACTCAATAATAGCGCATAGGTCGATTTACGACATTAAAATTTGTTCATCTCAGTCTTACATCATGAGTTCGTACCACAACAATATGGTTTAGATTACTTTCAAAGAAATACTATGATTTCAATAAATAATAACAATACTAATCTAGCCGAAACCAATGGCATAGATCTTCCAATAACAATTCAGTTCATAATAAATAGAACATTTTATGCTTTACCAAATATTAGTCTCGCCAAACTAATTAGCTGAGACATGATTTATAAATAGTTCAAATAATAGAACAAGAAATCAATTGCACTACGTGCGAATTTCAACAATCATTATAGATGTGAATAACTATCAATAATTATTCACTACCATGCTTGAAAAAATAGTAACTCAAGTTGAGTTAGGAAACTTGCCTGATTCGTTGACTACTGCTACACAATATAATTATCTGTGTTCGAAAGACCTATAAACAATAGTATCGGTCTCACAATTTGCATCACATATCTTACTCATCGCATGTAATAACATAATCAATCATTAAAGAGTACAACTATACTACCTTAGACTTAACACTTAAGCATTCATTTATAAGTTCGTAAAATAACTTGACAAACTATTTATGAACTCAGTCGACTTAATATATCATTTCAATTTCTATTTTAGCAAGCTAAAACAAAGCTGTCTTCTCTTCTTGACATTTCAGTTTCCTTTTTCAGCAACCTGAAATGTTCATTTCGGGAAGCTGAAATACACTATTCACGAAAATATGAAATCAGCTTGTTATTTTTTTAATCTTTTGTCCAATCATATATACATATATTCCATATACAAAAAGTATTTTTCTGGAATCTTTCAACTTCATTAAGTATTTTTCAAAAATAAATTTCTAGCTAATTCCTTAAGAAATTAGCTACCTCGTGCTTAACTCCAGAAATTCTCATCTCTTGACAAAATCTTGTATGTGTTAACGTGAGCCTCCAGATTAAATTTCGTGTCCATCGGAGTTATAGAACTTCGCTTATAGCGATTTTCGTCGAAAAACCCCAAATATTGAAATAGTCATAACTTGCTCATTTGAAGTCGGAATGAGCTCATTTTTGGACAAGAGCTACTTAATACCATATATTTTCATCCCCTAAAAGGCCAGAATTTGTTTCACAAATTAAGTGCCCGAAATAGCCCTTACAAAATTTTGGACAGTAGCTTTTTTAGAAAAATTGGTTTTTCATACTTTGTTAAAAACGGTCCATACGGAAATATACAACTCCTTTTTCAGTGATTCCACTTAGAGATGTTGGATAACTTATCATATTATCCTCCCAAATATTTCCAAAATTTTTGAATGTCAGAAAAATGACTAAACTACCCCTACCGTTGACTATCCAAAACAGTCCATTTTTCCTTAAAAGACACAAAACTGTTTTTGCTAAATCAGTCACTACGGATTGTATACTTAATATTTTTTAGTGCTACAACTTGGGTTTAGTAATTAGCTTATATATCTAGTACTTATCTTTAAATGGATCGCAAAAATAAGGTGTAGATCAAAAACGGTGGAAATTCAAAATACATAGAAATTTTAGGGTTTAAAAACTAGAAAATTACTTTTCTTTACTTTTGATTTCCAACTAAAACAACACCCAATATACATGAAACACTCATAAACATATAGATCTAAGGTTTTAAATCTCAAGATCATAACTTCATATTGTCAAAAATCAAATAAAACCAAAAAGAAATAATACTATATTAAGGTTAAAATTTTATACCTTTGCTTACTCTTCTCTTTTCTTCTTCTTGCTAACTTTGATTAAGAAACTTTGAAGCTTTCAAAAACTCTCCCTCTCTCCTCTGATCTCTCTATAGCTGAATTCCCTAGGCTCTCTCTCTCTCTCTCTCTTAGTTGCTTTCTTTCTTTCTTAGTTTATGCTAGATAATAAAATAAAAAGAACACGATAAGACTTAGACATTTTCTTGTTTGTTGGAAAAGTAAGTATAGATATAATTGGTATATCTAACAAATATCTACCAACATATCTAGCTCTTCTCTTATTCAACCACTAAGTGATTGCTTGCAAGATTTGCCCAAAGTGTTGGCAAAATAAACAAGTGACACCTAGGAGAGTAGTTCACCAACTAAAATAAAAAATCATCACATTCATCTCCCTTTCTCTCCTTCTCTCATATCCGACCATGCGGCAAAATACTCTCCCTATTTTGGCTTTCCTTTTATGCTTTGTTTGATTTACTAAATATCCGAAAAGTCCTCTCCCACTAGGGCTAGAAATTGGGTCATCCAATAATTCATTTGGATTCTCTACTTTGCATATTTGGGCCATATAATTTACATAGTCCAATACCTTTAATTTTATCCTTTCCTAATTATTTAAGTAGGATTTCCATTCCCCTCCTTTGTAATTTAAATCCTTACTCATGTATCTTTAATTTCATAACCCAATTAGACTTACTATTCTTTGGTTATAAAATTAATTATTTGAGATATATATAAAATAAATCTCTTAGGGTTAGTATATCTTTTTAAATACCATCATTTTCTTAAATTATAACCCATTAGGTTATTTAATTATCATACCTAATATATGGATTAGGTTACATAACTTTATTTGTCATCTCTTTACTAAATAAATGTATACACATTATATAATACATATTTACTCAATCAAGTACATGATTCACAAATGTCCTAACATATTTCCCCTAGTTTATTAACTTATTAGCCCAAATTGACTTAATAAGTTATAAACACATACGTACTCATATCAATAATCAATTACTTAAGGATTGTAAATCCTTTTAATTTAATAATCAAGGCTAACATTCAAGCTATGTTAATTTCTTACATAACTTTCATTACTCTTCCTTGAAAATGATTAAGTATACTTCTTAGTTAATAAATTAACTATCTAGCTTAATTATCATATACACTTATATGATTCAAGTACTTTTTTTCTTCTTTTTTTTTGAAAAAATTTAAATTATGTGAAATTTTGGGTTCTCACAGTAGATGCAGCTGCAAGAGGAGCTTTATGGGCGAAGAGTTATGAAGAGGCGTATAATCTCATTGAGACGATGACAGCTAATGATTTCCAAAATCCTACAGCCAGGATGCCATAGCCCAAAGTTGCAGGTTTGTTAGAAGTGGATGCTATCAGACAATTGTCAGCACATATGGCATCCATAGCGAAGAAGATTGATTCGTTGACAGAGACCAAAGCGAAGAAAGTTGCCTTTGTGTGTGAGATATGTGCAGGGTCACATTCAACTAACCAATGTGCTATCAGTTCATAGTCTGTACAATATGTGAGCAACTATCGGAAGGATCAAGGTTAATTTCAGAACATTCAAGCTATGTTAATTTCTTACATAACTTTCATTACTCTTCCTTGAAAATGATTAAGTATACTTCTTAGTTAATAAATTAATTACCTAGCTTAATTATCATAAACACTTATATGATTCAAGTACTTTCTTCTTCTTCTTTTTTTTGAAATTTGAATTGTGTGAAATTTTGGGTTCTCACATTCTCCCCTCCTTATAAGGATTCCGTTCTCGGAATCACCGCTTTCTTACTCTCTAATATCTTTTCAAGTTGTATCATCAATTCATTTATATCAACACAATATTAATTTGTGTTTCATATACTAACTTGTGACTTGGGATCTATAAAAGAAAACCATTCCCAGCTATATCTACCTAATATTTCTCGCGTAATTCATTTACTTAACTAAATAATTACATGTCACCACCTCATGGGCAGCTACTGCATCTTTCAACGTCATATTAAACGCGTACTTATTGGCCTTCGGTCTTCTAGCACTGAAAGGAGTCCTTTGGACGCGTTGTTCCTTCTTTGTTTCCTCTATTGTTTCTTCCTCTTTCTACATTCTTCTTTGGAAAGTTACGAATTTGATGTTATAGCGATCCACATGAAAAACAACCTGGTATCTTCTTTGGACTTGGACAATTTGGAGAGATGTGTCCCTCTTGTCCACAGTTAAAACACACTCATTTTCCCTTCAAACATACTCCCGGATGCTTTTTACCGTAATTTGCACATGCCTCACCTCTCTTCCTATTATCTCCTGACTTATCTCCAGATTCAGTATTGTCCTTCCACTTACGCTTATTAGAGTTACTTCCTCCACTGCTACCTCCTTCATTCGTCTTTTTCTTCTTCTCTTGATGATACCTTGACACAGCTTCACTTCCTCCTTTGGCGATGATTTCTTTTTCCAATAGGGCTGAAAATGTCTTAATCTACAACACAGCTACCTTGCTATATATCCCTGGCTTCAGTCCATTCTCAAACCTTCACGCCTTTCGTACCTCAGTGTCCATCTGATGCGGAGAAAATCTCGCTAGTTCATTGAATTTGGCGGCGTATTCTGTAACCGACGTATTCTCCTGCTTCAACTCCAAAAAGTTTACTTCCATTCTTGCTTGCATACTTTCTGAGAAATAATTTTCAAAGAATAATTCCTTAAACCTTGTCCAGGTTACTAATGTTGTACCAGCTCTAGCTTTGTTTGTCTCCCACCAATAATTCGCCTCACCCTTCATCAAATAGGTAGAAAAATCTATCTTTTGCTCCTCCGCTACTCTAACAATAACAAAAGCTTTCTACATCTCCTTTACCCATGTCTGGGCTTCTATAGGGTCAGTGTATGTGACAACCCGAAAAATCGGATTGTCCAGAATTTAAGAGTTAAAGAATTAGTTATTAATAAAATGAATTTTATTAATACTATTCTGTGCTATGTGTTTATTAATCGTTCTATAACGTAGAATGATTATTAATCGGGAGGATTCTGGGTACGAGCTAGACTGAACGAGTAGGAATTTTCAAGATGAAAATGAAAATTTTTCGGGAACAAAAATATTTCTGGGGAAAAAGACGAAATAGGCACTATTCACCCGACGAAACCCTAAGGGTTAGGGTTTGAATAACCTAAGCCTTTTCGAGAGTTCGGTATGTCGAAATGACATTCTGTCAAAAGATTTGACGATAATATATCATGAAATGTAAAGTAAGCCGATAAAAGTTTTTCTCAAAAAACTTGCAGAAATTGGATAAAATAAAAACGATGAAAAGTACTGTTATGTACTTTTCACTCGTTTAGCTATGTTAGGGTAAAACGTGAAGGAAAATGCTTAATGTCGAAAAGTGTTTTTTAGTTTTTCAGAAATCCGAAGAATACGTAATATTCAATCAGTAAAGGAAAGACGAAATATCCAAAAATATTTGGATTCTGAGAATCGCAGTTTTTAAAACTATCGGACGAAACCCGAAAGATGGAAGCACGAAGCTTCCAAGGGAAGCTACCTAAGGAGGTGGGGCGGCCACTTGGCCACCAAGTAAACTTGGTGGCTAAGAAAAGGAATAGTAAGGAGGTTAAGAGTGCAAAATGACCAAAATACCCCTATCCTTGGTTTTCTATAAATATAGAGCTCATTTCATTGTTTTGGGATTTTGAAAAATCCAACAACTTGAGAGAGAGAGAGAGAGAGAGAGAGAGAGATTTCGGATGGGGGAAGAGAGGGAAATGATGAGGAAAAGCTAGCTCGATTGCACGCTTTGTCCGACGGAAGGAATTTAAGGATGAACGGTAATCCAAATCCTAGTTCCTTCTCATTTTTCTTTAAGTTTATTATGTTCAAAAACATATCTTAATGAAGATAAGAAGTATATAATGTTAAGAATGAATTCATATGGTTGAATTCATGAGAAAATGAGGAAATAAGAATTAGAAATTTAATTTATAAACTTCTTAAGGAAGTATAAGATTCGTAAGGATTTTTAGCGATCCGAATGAATCTTATGAATGAGTAGGTCAAGTGAGTAAGGAATGATTTTCTATAACATCAAATTCCAAGAAAAAGTAAAATCATAATCCAAAATATTGTTTAAAAACGAAGAACACGCGAAGAACGTGAAGAACGTTGTTGATGGACAAATTTAAAACCATCGTAGGATAATTGTTGTTGATGGACAAGTTTAAAACCATTGCGTATAAGTTAGTTGCTTATTGCTTGGTTAGGAACGATAGAAACGTTCATGATGAACGGATTAAAAATTGAGCTATAACAAAGTTATGGCAAAAATTTCATAAAAAAAGAACGAGAATCTGAAAGTTAGTAAATAAACCCGAACATGTAGGGTTTCAAAGAATGTAAGAGAATGTAGAAAACGTGAGTCGTGGACTCAAGAACGAATGAGTTCCGAGTTTGGATGACCGAATTGCGGACGAACGAACGAAGAACGTTAATAACATAAAACGAACAAAGAGCGAAGATTAAGCCAATTGATTGGCATGTTAACAGATTTAGAATTAAGTTCTATCCAAGAGTAATCGAAGTACGTTAGATAACGAAGAAAATGGCTTTGGAACGATCTCGTTCCGAATTTTAAGGAAGAAGTTATGAGATTTTGAAGTACATCTCAGAACGACCAAAAACTTAGAAAAATTTTCGGGAAGAAGGTCTTGGCGCCTCAGAACGACCAAAAACTTAGAAAAATTTTCGGGAAGAAGGTCTTCAGCATGGCTGGCTGATCATGCCTAGAATGGTGGGCGCAAAGACTGGTAGGAGGGTCACGATCGCTAACTTAACACAATGACAAATGCGAGAATCGATGTTGAAGGAAATAGCCAGCGGCGCTTCGGTGTGAAGTAACTCCAGAAATGAGATTTTAACTGCTCAATTTCTTGGGGGATGTGCAAGAAAGAAATATCAACATATAATTCAACTAATTTAACACTTTAACAAGTGTATTAAACCTTTGATGAAGGTTGAACAAAAAGATTAAACGAGATTAAAAGACAAAGCATGTAGATGCGGGTTACAATGTCCGGGAACCGTAGTCACAATGAAAGGAACGTGAGGAATTGCTAATTGTGATTCCTTAAACATTTATTAACTAGGGTAATGAATAACATTTCGATGTTATGTCATGGTCATGAGAGATGAATGTAAAGCGTTTAGACACTGTGAACGCAACGTTGTTGCGATGAACGATCGGTCTTAGCATACATCGAACCGTATGGATTTGACATTAGGAAAGAATAATGAACAGGGGGTTCAAGTGACGAGTAATGAATAAAAGTGTATTAAAACCTTGGATGAAGGTTAAATAGAATTAAGAGGCAAGTAATGTAAATGTTGATTACGTAAACGATCCTCGTGAATCATATTCACGTTGGGCGAACGTTCTAAGTATACATTGGTTGTATGACTTAGACGTTGACGAAGGTAGTAAGTAAGATATGATTTATCAAGAAAGCCGTAGTGAACGGTAATGAGATTTATGAAAGCCGAATGTGAGTTGGATGAGAATGTTAGAATGAAATGTAAGCGTTGAACACTTGAACCGTCGTAAATGTTAAGTGTACGCAAATATTGAACGGGTAGGACCTACATTCCGTGTATGGTTTGACCGTAGAGTAGTGAAGATCATTGATTAAACCTGTGATCGGTAAAGATGCTGAATTAAAGACAAGTTCGTATAACATAAAGAAGCCGAGTTAATGTTTATAACTTGGAGGATATTCCGAGTCGAATGAACCGGACGTTGTGAGATAAGAATAAGGTAACGTAAAATGCTTAACGCTATATATGCGTAGAATGAATATTGTATGATCGTTCTGAGTATACAAAAGACTGTATGACTTGGACGATGATGAATGAATCCTGAGGTATGGCATTTAGTTGCCAAAAAGCCATAAAGAATAAGAATTGACTTAACAAACATTATAGTTTAATAGTTCGAATAAGTTAAGATGAATTTAGGTTATAGTACAATCGTAACCTTTGATGGTTGACATATGGGAGCTGGGCTAAACAATTCCTTCAGAGAGTGATGGTATATACAAAACTGGCAACCGATCTAACTCACTATTATGGGCAGTTGAGATGAGACGGGAACTTGTTGGTTGGTTATTTGTGGGAAATCACTCAGAGTACCATATGGGATACTAGCAGAGACACGAGGTGTGCTGAGTCCTAGGAGAGTTATAAGAGGAAGATAAGAATGTAAATCATCAAAGATGATGAATATTTTGAGTAAGACATCTCCGTATGTTATGAAGTCGTTAACCGGTAAAGGAAGTTGGTCGCGTAAACTTAGTTTGTAAGAACGCGAACCCTAAGAAGTAAAGTTAAGTAAACTAATGCGTAAGTCAAGTATATGACTAATTGGTGTATGTATTATTTCCTTATGTGTTACATAAGAATTGGAATGAGCAGTTCAGCATAAACTATATGCTGTAGCTGTGCGTAAGGCAAGTTTCCTAACTTCATTCATATTTTAAATGAATGCTAGTTTCTAAACTTCTCAGATGTTGAACTTGAGAAGTTTTGTCTATGTGCAAATGTGTGATATTTGTACAAGGTGTTAGAATATATGAGGCATTGTGCCAGAATGTGAACACTTCAGTGTTTCTATGATATGAACTGTTCTGTGATTGAACTGTTCAATATGAGCATGTTCTGTTTATACATTTCTAGCCAGGCAGAATGTGTATGAAAAAGGTAGAAGAATGAAACTATTTTAAAATAAAAGTGAATATTGTTTTAAAATGATAGGAATCGAGATTATTCCTATTATTCAAGCTGTTTCATAACCTTTGTTCGGTTATTGAAGTCTGAAAAGAATGCTTAAATTCTTGAAGTTGTTTGTTCAACTCCTATGACTTGCTGAGTAATTGAATGCTCACACTTGCTTTAAATAAAAACATTTTCAGCGAACGATGTTAGAAAGAACTTAAGGATCCCGGAAAGATCAAGCTGATCGGTATGCAGAAGAAGTATCATTCATTATATGAATGAGCGTGATGATCAAGCGAAGACTTGTAATATAGAATGATAGAATTAAACTATAGAATAGTTTAATGAACGTTTATGTATCCTTGGTGGCGGATAAAAGTCACTTGTACAAGATGTAAAGAATAATGTAATTATCATTATTTGTAATGAAAGAGGTTTTAAGGTTTTAGAACCTAGGAATTGAGGATGTATGTTGTTATATTTAGCTATATAATGATGTATGTTTAGAAGAAGATGGGATCGTGACGTACGGAATCCAGATGTGAAAATAGACCAGATTTTGGGGCGTTACAGGTTGGTATCAAAGCTGATAGGTTATAAATCTTAGGTATTAGTACCTAAGACTATAATCTTAGAGAGAAGGATAAGAAGATCACCATGTGATCATTGTAAATCGTAACAACAGATGAGCTGTTAAAGGATGAATGATTTATAGCTAATGCTATGAATGTATGGTACTATGAAGTAGTACGGGAAGAATAACTCAGATTGAGTTGTAAAGGATAACATATGAATTAAAGAAAATTCGTATTTAGTAAAAAGAGATTTAGAAGTTGTAAGATTTTAATTGAGGACTCATGTGATAGCTGAGTTTTATGAATCTTTGTATGGGCAGAGGTTTGTGCTTGGTGTAACAACCACTCAGTTTATTACAGTGATAATCATTGAAATTGGTCGCGCTATCAACATGTATATGACGAGAAGGTGAATCTTTTCTCATGTATATGCTTGATAGGTAGAGAACGATAAGGTAGGTACGAGTTCTTGAAACTCATACTTATGGTAAGTTCGTGACTCATAATTATATGGTATGTTTTTGAACTTCTCAGCGAATGGACGCTTATGGTCTGTATAGGAGAGTTCTTAAACTCATATTATTGTGGAAAGTTCCTGAACTCATAATGTGTGGTAAGTTGATGGACTGTACTAAGGTATAAGAATGTTTAGACTAAAAATGAGTTATTTTCAGTAGACTTAGCATTGAAGGTGCTAGAGAAGATTAAGTATTATCGCAAGTAAGACAATAAAGGAAGATGGAAAATAGGATAGTCCAAGTCATCTAGTTATGATAGATTTCGAAGTTTTTTGAAATCGTGCTAATGTACACATTTTAAAAATGAAAGAATTGGTTCAATTTTTGGAACCAATGGATTTTAAAAGAACTATTCTTGTTATGTCTATGCTAATTATTTCGGCTAGACAGAAATTGATTTGAAATATCAAAATAAATTTTATATCATCAGTGCATTTGATGCAAGGATGGTAAAACGATGGAGTTATTAATGCAATTGAACCTGGTGTTGGAAGTGATCTTAGGATTAACAACCCACTATGGTATGATGCATAATGATGAAGTCATAAACTGACGAAGTCCTCAACGTACTATGAAAAGTGCGGTATCATAACGTCATGGAATGTTTTGATGTATTGCAAAAGAATTTAAAGAAGTAGTCGATGTCAAGCGAGTTGACTAGACGAATGTTTCAAGTTGATGTCCAATTTATTAGTATGGTCTAAGCTACTTGATTTGGCTAAGATGAATGGTATGTCATGATTAAAAGAAAATCAAGCTTTCTTTGATGAGCTATGCCGAACCAAATTGCTTTAGTGTGGAATCTCAGTCTGAGGTGAACATACCATGAAATGGGGTGATACAATAGGTTGATCACCTACGTATGGAAGAGGTAGTTTACCTTCTTTGTGATTGTAAACTTACCAAGTAATAAAGGTTTACGACAGAGGCTGTATAACCTAGTATAAGTTCATGGTCGATTTGAACCCTCAGCAAAAGAATGAAATGTTTTAAAGGAATCTTTATATTCCTAGTTATTCCTTTCACTTCATGATTTTTGTTAAGTTATGAAGGGTAGGGAATGTATGAAAGATAAGAACTTCTTTGAAGAGAAGTTGAGAAGATGAGTAAGCTAAAATTTTGAGGACAAAATTCTTTGAAGAAGGGGAGAATTTGAGGACCCGGGTAAGGGTTTGGTTTTAAGAAATTTCGACGACGGAATTTTTTTAAGGAGGGAAGAATGTGACAACCCGGAAAATCGGATTGTCCAGAATTTAAGAGTTAAAGAATTAGTTATTAATAAAATGAATTTTATTAATACTATTATGTGCTATGTGTTTATTAATCGTTCTATAACCTAGAATGATTATTAATCAGGAGGATTCTGGCTATGAGCTAGACTGAACGAGTAGGAATTTTCAAGACGAAAATGAAAATTTTCAGGGAACAAAAATATTTTTGGGGAAAAAGACGAAATAGGCATTATTCACCCGACGAAACCCTAAGTGTTAGGGTTTAAATAACCTAAGCCTTTTTGAGAGTTCGGTATGTTGAAATGATATTCCGTCAAAAGATTTGATGATAATATATCGTGAAATGTTAAGTAAGCCGATAAAAGTTTTTCTCGAAAAACGTATAAAAATCGGATAAAATAAAAATGACGAAAAGTAATGTTATGTACCTTTCACTTGTTTAGCTACGTTAGGGTAAAACTTGAAGGAAAACGCTTAATGTCAAAAAGTGTTTTTTAGTTTTTTAGAAATCCGAAGAATACGTAATATTCAATCGGTAAAGGAAAGACGAAATATCCAAAAATATTTGGATTCCTAGAATCGTAGTTTTTAAAACTGTCGGACGAAAACCGAAAGACGGAAGCACGAAGCTTCCAAAGGAAGCTACCTAAGGAGGTGGGGCGGCCACTTGGCCACCAAGTAATCTTGGTGGCTAAGTAAAGGAATAGTAAGGAGGTTAAGGGTGCAAAATGACCAAAATACCCCTAGCCTTGGTTTTCTATAAATAGAGAGCTCATTTCATTGTTTTGGGATTTTGAAAAATCCAACAACTTTGAGAGAGAGAGAGAGAGAGAGATTTTGGATGGGGGAAGAGAGGGAAAGTAAGAGGA
Source organism: Panax quinquefolius (assembly GCA_020205615.1). NCBI lineage: Eukaryota > Viridiplantae > Streptophyta > Magnoliopsida > Apiales > Araliaceae > Panax > Panax quinquefolius. The sequence continues at coordinate 53,059,895 of CM035163.1, forward strand.
AAAGCTGGCTCGATTGCACGCTTTGTCCGACGGAAGGAATTTAAGGATGAACGGTAATCCGAATCCTAGTTCCTTCTCATTTTTCTTTAAGTTTATTGTAAGACCCCAGCTTTTATAAATAAAGATGAATTTTCTATAAATATTATTTTTGAATATTATGGAATAAATTTGATATAATGTTATAGTTGTGGGTAATATTAATAAATTTTGCAAAGTAAGCAAGTTGTTATAAAATATTCGTTTGGTCTGGGAATATTCTTTTTGTTGGGGAATATTAATACGACTACTCAATCATTAGTGGACCATTAGCGGAAGTATTGTCGTAGTTAGAAAACGACAAAATTATCTTTCTATAAAAATAACTATGAGGTGTTACCGTTAAAACCGTTGAACTACCCTTGGTAAAAGTATAGTAATACGCGTGGTTGCATAGTAGACACCAGATTGATTATTGATGCTTACGTGAGAAGTCACTTAGCTATACTCAATTATTGCTACGATAATTGCACGCACCATATCTCTTATATTATTGATTCAATTATTGTCATAGTATCATCTCGTATAATATGTTATATTATTAATTGAGACTACAAGTTATAAATGATTAATAATTGTTGAAAGATTAAAATGTGTTGATTAAAAATAAAATGATTTGTGGTAATATTTATTCAATCCTTGATATATATAAAGAGTGCATTATGAGACGTTTCGTAAGTTTGATTATTTTATGGGGGCCCATATGTCATCATCTAAGAGTCTCTTCAATAATAGTAATTACCTTTGTGAATAGTAATTACCTTTGTGAATAGTAATTACCTTCGTCAATAGTATTTACCTTCGTCAATAGTAATTACCTTCTTCAATAGTATTTACCTTCATCAATAGTAATTAACTTCGTCAATAGTATTTACCTTCGTCAATAGTAATTACCTTCTTCAATAGTATTTACCTTAATCAATACTAATTACCTTCGTCAATAGTAATTATCCCTTCGCAAATAGTAGTTGTCCCTTCAATATTACCAAGAGTTAACCGCGCCTCTTCTTGTTCCAAAGGTTAATTACCCTTCATGAAATAGTAGTTGTCTCTTCAATATTACCAAGAGTCATTTTGACCCTTCGTTAAGACCAAGAGCCACCCTCAGTTTTTCTATAAATAGAAAGCTCATTCCTTTATTATTTCTTACGAATTCATTGAAACTCTAGAGAGAGAAACTATAGAGAGAAAGAAGAAAAGTATTCTGCTACTTCAATTTTCCAATATTCAGTTCTTCTAAGGTAGGGAATATTATTTGTTGTACTCGTAAGGGATATTATTCTTTTGTATTCAAGAAGAGAACTTCTGTTATTCCATTTCTTTATTATTCTGTTGGAACATCTTGTCTGTGTTATACGCCGGACCTGGTTCCGTTTTTATTATTCTGTCTTTATTTTTCGTTGGAACACCTTGTCTGTGCTTTACGCCGGACCTGGTTACGTCTTTATTATTTCATTCTTTATTATTCTGTTGGAACATCTTGTCGGTGTGATTTTCACCTGACCTGGTTCCATTATTATTATTCTGTTGGAATAACTCGCCTATGCTAAGCAATCGCATGCATGGTGATTTCTTGTTGTTATTCCATTCCTTATTATTCTCGGTTGGTTAAAATTTTGACTTCTATACTCCATGAAATTAGTGGAATATCCTTGATATTTGCGCTTCATCCGAAGATTTTTCATGAAAATATTTTTCCGAGAAATCTTGAATTTTACTCTACAAAGCAAAGATCATGTTGACAATTTGGACGTTATTAGTTTCTCGAATAACTTAATTCTTGAACTTGTTTTATTGAATTCTTATATCATTGTCATCATCCTCATATTTATATTTTTTGAAAGTCATCTCGTATTCGTGAGTGCATAGATGGACTTGGTATGATTATGAATTGTGGATTATTGGTGTAATCATGGACCGTAATGTTACAAATGATGTGGTAAAAGTCCTCATTGACCCGTAGTGCATTGATGGACGAGTTGTTGGCATGATCATGACCATTAATGAATACACAACAATTCTTGGCCCGTAGTGCATGAATAATTGTGGTCGTGATACTAAAGAATATCCTTGGTAGTAAAAGCGGGGGTGATTCGATGATGTGGAATATTTATTAAAGTCGAGTCTCATTTATAACAAATGATGAAAACCTTTTAAATCATAAAAGATAGTAGATTTTATTTTCTACTTGACTCTTTTAATGGATTCTTTGGTTCATTGTAGTTAAACTTGATGTTCATTATATTTTATCGGTTTAACATGTTTCAGAAGCTAATGATAATTTATTCGCATTATCTTAGTCATAATATTTCTTCTTGGGCTAGTTGAGCTCACCCTTTCTTTCACCGTTCTCTTGAAGAAATGAGAACATAGCCGGACGAGTCGGGAAGCGGAGTAATGGTCCAGAGGATAGCATTAGTAGTCCTCATTATTACGTGAAATAGTGTGATAATAATTGTAATGAGGACTCCTTTTGAGTTTGTATAATATCTAGTAGACAATATTTGTATTCAAACTCACGGTTTATGTCAGATATTATACCTACATGCTTATATTAGTAAGTTGTATTTAAATTCAAGATTATGTATCGACTACCCAAGATGGGTGATGTATACCTAATTTTGGGGCGTCGCGGTTAGGAGTATCGAGCTTAGGGATATGATCCCTAGCTAAGATGTGAGAATAGTACTAGGAGGGGAGAGACGGGAATACCTTTTCGCTAGTATGACCTACCTAAGTTTATGTGCTATTTTATTGGTGATCGAATATAGAGATAATTTGTTACATGTCAATTAACCTTTTGTTTTGTGGCGATGATCTGAAAATGACATCCGAGAATGTTGAGAATATGAATGGAGCACAAGCGATCGTTGATTCACCACATATTAATAATCGGGATAATGTGCATCAGAAGGCGATAATCCTCATGCAAACAACAACACCGACCAAATGATGAATGATCAAATGTTCAGAGGCTTTATGCAATTTATGCAACAAGAAAGTAGAGCGACTCTTGTCCAAAACGTAGGTGGAAACACGGAAAACTCTCGGTGATACCGCTAAACAATTCAAGGAGCTGGGACCACCAAGTTTAATGGAGAGCCAAAACCACTTCGGCGGAAGCATGGATAAAGCAGATTACCAAGATATTTGATGTCTTGGGATGCTCCAGGAGCAAAAGGTTCCTTCACGCCTTTATATTATTGGCGGAGAGGTAGATTCTTGGTGGGAAATCCAGAAACGTACTCAACTCTTTGTCATCAAGATATCTTGGGAGAAGTTCCAGAGTCGTTTCAACGACAAATACTTTCCCGAAAGTATTCGCCACATGAAGGAGGTGGAGTTTATCAAGTTGGAACAAAACAATATGACCGTGTCGCAATACGAGGCAAAATTTACGGAGTTATCACGGTTTCGGCCCCACTTGGTGGATAATGAAGAGAGAATGGTGCGAATGTTTTAAGAGGTTTGAAGCGGAAATACGTCAACATCTTATTTCTCATAAAGCGTGTTTGTATTGAGATGTTGTAAATAGGGCTCGATTAGTGGAGCGTGATAACGAGTCAACGTGAACTAAAAGAGAGTGGCAAAGCAAAATTATAATACCGGCCGAGAGTAGTTATCGAAGCGGTGACAACAAGCGTGGAGGGAATCAACAGGCCAGATATGGTAACCACTTCGGTGGTAATCAGGGCCAAAACAATAAGAATGGACATTTCAAGAAAAGGAGATTCAACAATGATGGAAAGACGTCAGCACCAGCACCCGTTGTTAAGGAAGGAGAAAGACCACCTATCATATGCTTCAAATGCGGAGGAGAGGGACACATCAGTCCGAACTGCGCCATGCCATCCAAAGCATGTTATAATTGTGGAAGAGAAGGTCACTTAGCTCGATTTTGTCGTTTACCGAAGACAAATTCAACTAGGATGGAGGCACCAAAGGCCGTTCCAGAAAAGTCAAACCCAGGTAGTCCAAGGAGGAGCGTTTGTTGTGACCTCCCAGAGAGCAAGGAACCCAAATGAGGTCATCACGGGTAAGCTTATCATAAACTCTAATGAAGTCTATACTTTATTTGATACCGGTTCTACCCATTCTTTTATTTCTCCTACTTGTGCTCATCGATTAAATTTAACTCCAGAGAAATTAGACTTTGACTTATCTGTGGAAACTCCGTTGGGAGAAACCTTCATTACATCCACTATTTATAAGTCTTGTTTGGTTCAAATCGGTACCCTCACATTACCTGTCGATCTTATTTCATTAAAAATACTTGCATTTGACGTGATTCTAGGGATTGATTGGTTAACTACTTATCATGCAAAAATTGATTATTTTCATAAGGTTATTAGCTTTCATATTCCTAATCAACCTATTATGCGAATTCAAACGACCAAACCATTAAAATCAATCACGATCATCTCAAGCCATAAAGCTATTCGTTTATTAAAAAACGGATGTCAAGCTTTCTTAGCTCATGTCACAGATTTAAACAAAAATACGTCAGTTTTGAACGATATTTCTATTGTTAATAAATTTCCGACGTATTCACAGAAGAACTTCTGGCCTACCCCGAGGCGTGAAATTGAATTTTGTATCGACCTTGAACCCCAGACAAAACCTATTTCCAAAGCCCCATATCGAATGGCTCTATTGAACTTGAGGAGTTAAAGACCCAACCTGCAGGAATTGTTAGACATTGGCTTTATTCGTCCTAGTACTTCTCCTGGGGTGCTCCTATTCTATTCATGAAGAAGAAAGATGGGAGTATGCAACTTTGTATTGATTATCGGGAGTTGAATCATGTCACCATCAAAATAGGTATCCATTGCCACATATTGATGACTGTTTGACCCGATTGCGTAAGGAGCCAAATTCTTTTCAAAGATTGATCTTCGTTAGGATATCACCAATTGAAGATTAGAACCGTTGACATTCCAAAGACGGCTTTCAGAACTCGGTACGGGCATTATGAATTCCTAGTCATGTCCTTTGGATTGACTAATGCTCTTGCTGCCTTCATGGATATGATGAACCGAGTATTCAAGGAATATTTAGATCACTTTGTGGTCGTCTTTATTGATGACATCCTTATTTATTCCAAAAGCCGTGAAAATCATGAGCAACATGTAAGACCCCAGCTTTTATAAATAAAGATGAATTTTCTATAAATATTATTTTTGAATATTATGGAATAAATTTGATATAATGTTATAGTTGTGGATAATATTTATAAATTTTGCAAAGTATGCAAGTGGTTATATTATTCGATTGGTGGGAATATTACATTTAGCGAGGAATATTCCTACAACGACTCAATCATTGGTGGACCCCACAATGTAATTATTGTCGGATTGAGAAAGCGATAAAAAATATTTTATTGAAATAACGGCGGAAGTTTTACCGTTGATCTTTGTTGAACTACTCTCAGTAGTAAAGTAAATACGATATACGTGTGGTTGCATAAGTAGCACACGGTATTGATTATTGATGCTTATGTGAGAAGTCACTCAGTTTGATTCCATTATTGTCGATTAATAATATGAATTATTATAGCGATAATGACGTTTTGTTTTATTCATATTATTAACGTAATAAAATGTAAACATCTTTTTATATAAAACAAAATACTTTATTAAAGTTATTCTATAAATAAAATATATTATATTTTATTATGCATAGTGTTTTGTAAAGTGTTGCATAGTGTTTGCATAGTAAAATGTTTTTATATAAATAGAATATATTATATTTTATTTAAAAGATTTTTGCTTTAAATATGGACCGTCAGATTAAAGTAAATCAATCTAGATCTATTCATGGATTAATTACTATGCATTCTATTTTCCTATAAATAGAAGCTCATTCCTTCATTATTTTCTTACGAATTCTTTGAAACTCTGAGAGAGAAACTATAGAGAAAGAAGAAAAGTATTCTCGCTACTTCACTTTGCCAATATTGGTTCTTCTAAGGTAGGGAATATTATTTGTTGTACTCGTAAGGGTGTTATTCTTTCTTATTCATGAAGAGAACTGTTGTTATTCCATTGCTTAATATTCATTGGAATAACTTTCCGTATACGTGGTTTACCCTATACTTGGTGACATTCTTCTATTATTACGTTGGAACATCCGAATCACATGTGTTTTACACCGGACCGGTTCCGTCTTTATTATTATTCTCATTGGAACATCACATGCAGTGTGTTTTACACGGACCTGGTTAAAATCTTTATTTATTCTGTTGGAACATCCTGCTCGTGTGTTTTACAGGACTGGTTAAAATCTTTTATCATTCTACATTGAATATCCTATCGTGTGTTTTACACATACATGAGAAGTCTGCATGCATGGTGATTTCTTTTGTTATTCCATTCTTTATTATACCCGGTTGGTTAAAACTTTGACTTCTATACTCCATGAAATTAGTAGAATATTCTTGATATTTGCGTTTCATCCAAAGATCTTTTCATGGAAATATTCTTCCGATCATTCTTGAATTTTACTATACAAAACAAAGATCATGTTGACAATTTGGACGTTAATAATTCCTGGATAAAATAATTCTTGAACTTGTTTTATTGAATTCTTATATCATTGTCATCATCCTCATGTTTATATATTTTTTTAAAGTCATCGTGGCTTCAGAAGTGCATAGATGGACTTGGTATGATTATGACCGAGAGACTATTCGGTGTAATCATGACCGTAATGTTACAAATGATGTGGTAAAAATCCTCAAATTGGTAGTAGTGCATTGATGGATGATTGTTGGCATGATCATGACCATTAATGAATACACAACTATTCTTGGCCCGTAGTGCATGAATAATTGTGGTCGTGATACTAAAGAATATCCTCTTGGAAGTAGTGCGGGGTGATTCGATGATGTGGATTATTTATTAAAGCCGAGTCTCATTTATAATGATGATGAAAAACCTTTTAAATCATAAAAGATAGTAGATTTTATTTTATACTTGACTCTTTTAATGGATTCTTTGGTTCCACCGCAGCTTAAACTTGATGTTTATTATATTTTATCGGTTTTTAACATTGTTGAAGGCTAATGATAATTTATTCTCGCATTATCTTAGTCATAATATTTCTTCTTGGGCTAGTTGAGCTCACCCTTTCTTTCACCTATTCTCTTCAGAAATGAGAACATAATTGGATTTAGTCTGGGAGCGGAGTAATGGTCCGAGAGGATAGCATTAGTAGTCCTCACTATTCGTGAAATAGTGTGATAATAATTGTAATGAGGACTCCTTTTGAGTTTGTATAATATCTAGTAGATAATATTTGTATTCAAACTCACGATTTATGTCGTATTGTACATGATGTGATTATATTAGTAAGTTGTATTTAAATTTCGACTATGTATCCGACTACCCAAGATGGGTGATGTATACCTAATTTTGGGGCGCCACGGTTAGTATCGAGCTTAGGATATGATCCTGGCTAAGATGTGAGAATAGTACTAGGAGGGGGAGAGGCAGGGAATACCTTTCGCTAGTATGACCTATCTAAGTTTATGTGCTATTTTATTGGCTCACGTCGAGAATATAGGATAATTTGTTACATGTCAATTAACCTTTTGTTTTGTGGCAAGATCTCTGAAAATGACATCGAGAATGTTGAGAATAGAATGGAGCACAAAGCGATCGTTGATTCGCCACATATCAATAATTAGGATAATGTGCATCGAAGGCGACAATCCTCATGCAAACAACAACACCGACCAAATGATGAATGATCAAATGTTCAGAGGCTTTATCTAATTTATCAACAAAGAAAGTAGAGCGACTCTGCCCAAAACATAGGTGGAAACACGGAAAACTCTCAAGCGGTCACCGCTAAACAATTCAAGGAGCTGGGGACCATTTAGGAGTTTAAGGAGAGCCAAAACCACTTCGCGGAAGCATGGATAAAGCAGATTACCAAGATATTTGATGTCTTGGGATGCTCCGAGGAGCAAAAGGTTCCCTTTGTCGCTTTTATGTTGCGGAGAGGCGGAGATTCTTGGTGGGAATCAGAAACGTACTCAACTTCTTCAGATGAAGATATCTTGGGAGAAGTTCCAGAGTTGTTCAACGACAAATACTTTCCGAAAGTATTCGCCACATGAAGGAGGTGGAGTTTATCAAGTTGGAACATAACAATATGGACCGTATCGCAATACGAGGCAAAATTTATGAGTTATCACGATTTCGCCCCACTTGGTGGATAATGAAGAAAGAATGGCGCGAATGTTTTTAAGAGGTTTGAAGTCGGAGATACGTCAACATCTTATTTCTCATAAAGCGTGTTTGTATTCGAGATGTTGTAAATAGGGCTCGATTAGTGGAACACGATAACGAGTCAACGTAACTAAAAAGAGAGCGACTGCAAAATTATAATACCAAATGAGAGTAGTCATCAAGCGTTGACAACAAGCGTGGAGGGAATCAAAGCGGATATGGTAACCACCGGTGGTAATCAAGGCCAAAACAATAAGAATGGACATTTCAAGAAAGCGGAGATTCAACAATGATGGAAAGGCGTCAAGACCAAAGACCGTTGTTAAGGAAGGAGAAAGACCACCTATCATATGCTTCAAATGCGGAGGAGAGGGACACATCGGCCCAAATCTGCGCCATGCCGTCCAAAGCATGTTATATTTGTGGAAGAGAAGGTCACTTAGCTCGATTTTTGTCGCCATCAAGACAAATTCAACTAGGATGGAGGCACCAAAGGCCAGTCCCGTAAAAGTCAAACCCAGAAGGCAAGGGAGAGAGCGTTTGTTGTGACCTCCCGGAGAGCAAGGAACCCGAATGAGGTCATCACGGGTAAGCTTATCATAAACTCTAATGAAGTCTATACTTTATTTGATCTGGGTTCTACCCATTCTTTTATTTCTCCTACTTGCGCTCATCGATTAAATTTGACTCTGGAGAAATTAGACTTTGACTTATCTGTGGAAACACCGTTGGGAGAAACCCTCATTACATCCATCGCTTATAAGTCTTGTTTGGTTCAAATCGGTACCTCACATTATTACTGTCGATCTTATTTCATTAAAAAAATACTTGCATTTGGACGTGATTCTAGGGATTGATTGGTTAACTACTTATCATGCAAAAATTGATTGTTTTCGTAAGGTTGTTAGCTTTCATATTCCTAATCAACCTATTATGCTAATTCAAATGACCAAACCATTAAAATCAATCACGGTCATCTCAAGCCATAAAGCTATTCATTTATTGAAAATGGATGTCAAGCTTTCTTAGCTCATGTCACGATTTAAACAAAAATACGCCGGTTTTGAACGATATTTCTATTGTTAATAAATTTCCGACGTATTCCTCGAAGAACTTCCCCGCCTACCCCCAGAGGCGTGAAATTGAATTTTGTATCGACCTTGAACCCAAAGATACAAAACCTATTTCCAAAGCCCCATATCGAATGGCTCTTATTGAACTTCAGGAGTTAAAGACCCAACTACGTGAATTGTTAGACATTGGCTTTATTCGTCCCTAGTACTTCTCCTTGGGGTGCTCTTGTTCTATTCGTGAAGAAGAAAGATGGGAGTATGCGACTTTGTATTGATTATCGGGAGTTGAATCATGTCACCATCAAAAATAGGTATCCATTGCCACGTATTGATGACTGTTTGACCCGGTTGCAAGGAGCCAAATTCTTTTTAAAGATTGATCTTCGTTCCGGATATCACCAATTGAAGATTAGAACCGCTGACATTCCAAAGACGGCTTTCAGAACTCGGTACGGGCATTATGAATTCCTAGTCATGTCCTTTGGATTGACTAATGCTCTTGCTGCCTTCATGGATATGATGAACCGAGTATTCAAGGAATATTTAGATCACTTTGTGGTCGTCTTTATTGATGACATCCTTATTTATTCCAAAAGTCGTGAAGATCAATAGCAACACTTGAGGCTGACACTCCAAAAGCTTCGTGAATATAAGTTTTATGCCAAGTTGAAGAAATGCGAGTTCTGGCTTGAAGAAGTAGCATTCCTTGGGCACGCGGTATCAAGTCATGGAATATCTGTTGACCCAAAGAAAGATTGAAGCTATTCAAAGTCGGGAACAACCTAAATCGTTGATCAAGTATCGTAGCTTTCTCGACGAAATTTGGTTATTATCGGAGATTCGTGGAAGGATTTTCTCGAATCACTACTCCATTGACTCAAACCGACTCGAAAAAGATATAAAGTTTGGTTGGAGCGAAGAATGTGAGAAGAGTTTTCAAGAACTCAAGAGGAGACTTATTTCAAAGACTGTTCGACAATACCATCCGCTCGGAGGGATTTGTCATCTACTGATGATGCTTGAGCAAAGGTTGGGATGTGTTCTCATGCAACATGGAAAAGTTATAGCCTATGCCTCGTGACAACTCAAAGAATATGAGAGGAATTATCCTACTCATGATCCGGAGTTAGCAATTTATTATCTTTGCACTTAAAATTTGGAGGCATTACTTGTATGGGGAGAAAGTGGAAATCTTTTACGGATCATAAAAGCCTCAAATATTTCTTCACTCAAAAGGAACTCAACATGCGACAACGACGTTGTCTTGAACTGCTGAAAGATTATGATCATACCATCCAATACCATCCCGAAAAGCGAGCGTGGTAGCCGACGATTAAGTAGAAGATCATATGCAAGCAACGAAAGTGCGATATTGTCAACATAAAGGCCCATTTTGTGTGACTTCCAAAGGATGGAGATAGAGTTAAAGACTCCAGGGACACATGTGATGATAGAGAATATACTGAGTAGAACCGACTTTAATCGATAAAGTTAAAGCCGCTCAAGCTTATAGACACTGGAGCGATGCGTATGAGGAAGAAAGTGCAAGAAGGTGTTATCTTGGGAAGCAAGAATCGATGAAGAAGGAATACTTGAGTCAACTCCGGACTTTGTGTTCCTAACGTACCGATTTAAAGTATAATATCATGATGGAGGCGCACAACACACCATTTGCAATCCATCTCAGGAGTACCAAATGTATCATGATATTCGGCCATACATTTTGGTGGAACAATATGAAGAGAGAGATAGCAATTGTTTATCTCAAGGTGTCTAACTTGTCAACGAAAGTTAAAGTGGAGCATCAAGTACCAAAAGGTCCATTGCAACCACTTGAAATTCCGAGAATGGAAGTGGGAGCACATTACCATGGATTTAATTCACGGCCTTCCTAAGGTTTCTCAAGGCATTGATACGATTTGGGTCACTATTGATAGATTGACCAAGTCCGCTCATTTCTTCAAATCACGAGAAACTTATACACTTGAACGTCTTCCTCGTATGTACATAAACGAGATTGTAAGGCGCATGGTATGCTTGCGGTATCCATAGTTTCGATCGAGACCCAAGATTCACTTCACGATTTTGGGTTAGTTTGCAAAAAGCTATGGGCACAGACTTACGATTTAGCTTTCGGCATATCATCCTCAAAGCGGACGGACAATGGAGAGGACTATTCAAACTCTTGAAGATCTATTAAGACTCTGTGTCCTTGATTTCAAGGGGAGTTGGGACAAGTTCTTACCATTGGTAGAGTTTTCCTACAACAACAGTTATCAAGCAAATATTGGCATGGCTCCATTCGAAGCGTTGTATGGAAGAAAGTGTCGTTCTCCAGTATGCTGGGATGAGGTGGGTGAAGCAACGTTGTTAGGACCGGAGTTGGTATGCATGACTACGGAAAAGATTCAAACGATCCGACAACGTATAAAAACCTCACAAAATTGACAAAAGAGTTATGCTGATCTTCATCGAAAGGACGTGGAATTCGATATAGGAGATCATGCGTTGTTAAGAGTTGCTCCATGGAAAGGAGTTACAAGATTTGGAAAGAGAGGAAAACTTAATCCTCGATTCATCGGTCCATTTTTAATCCTCGATCGAGTAGGAACTGTGGCCTATAGACTCGCTTTACCGCCAAATATATCTCGTGTTCATAACGTTTTTCACATATCCATGTTACGTAAATATGTGAAAGACCCGAACCATATTATTGAGTTAGAACCAGACGAAATAGCGGAAGATTTGACATATGAAGAGGTTCCTGTTCAAATTTTGGATAAGAAGGAACATATTCTACGCTCCAAGGTTATACCTCAAGTCAAAGTTTTGTAGAGGAACCACGATGTTGAGGAAATGACTTGGGAGTTAGAATCTGAAATGAAATCAAGGTATCCTTACCTCTTCGACATACCAGGTACGTACCCTAATTTTGAGGGCGAAATTTCATAAGAAGGGGAGGTTATAAGACCCCAGCTTTTATAAATAAAGATGAATTTTCTATAAATTTTATTTTTGAATATTATGGAATAAATTTGATATAATGTTATAGTTGTGGGTAATATTTATAAATTTTGCAAAGTAAGCAAGTTGTTATAAAATATTCGTTGGGTGGGGAATATTTTTTTTGTTTGGGGAATATTAAATGACGACTACTCAATCATTAAGTGGACCCCATTAACGGAAGTATTGTCGTAGTTAGAAAACGACAAAATTATCTTTCTATAAAAAGAACTATGGAGGTGTTACCGTTAAAACTTTTGAACTACCGGTTGGTAAAGTATGCGATGTCTGGGCGTGGTTGCATAGTAGCACACGGTATTGATTATTGATGCTTACGTGAGAAGTCACTTAGCTATACTTAATTATTATTCTACAATAATTCACGCATCATATCTCTTATATTATTGATTCAATTATTGTCAAAGATCATCTGTATAATATGGTATATTATTAATTGAGACGACAAGTTATAAATGATTAATAATTGTTGAAAGATTAAAATGTCTTTGATTAAAAATAAAATGATTTGTGGTAATATTTATTCAATCCTTGATATATATAAAGAGTCTCATTATGAGACGTTTGTGGTAAGTTTGATTATTTTATGGGGGCCCATATGTCATCATCTAAGAGTCTCTTCAATCGATAGTAATTACCTTTGTGAATAGTAATTACCTTTATGAATAGTAATTACCTTCGTTAATAGTATTTACCTTAAATCAATAGTAATTACCTTCTTCAATAGTATTTACCTTCGTCGATAGTAATTACCTTCGTCAATAGTATTTACCTTCGTCAATAGTAATTACCTTCTTCATATAGTATTTACCTTCGTCGATACTAATTACATTCGTCAATAGTAATTACCCTTCGCAAATAAATAGTAGTTGTCCTTCAATATTACCAAGAGTTAATCGCCTCTCTGATTGTTCCAAAGGTTAATTACCCATTCATGAAATAGTAGTTGTCTCTTTAATATTACCAAGAGTCATTTTGACCCTTCGTTAAGACCAAGAGCCACCCTCGCTTTTTCTATAAATAGAAAGCTCATTCCTTCATTATTTCTTACTTAATTCATTGAAACTGTAGAGAGAGAAACTATAGAGAGAAAGAAGAAAAGTATTCTCGCTACTTCACTTTTCCAATATTCAGGTTCTTCTAAGGTAGGGAATATTATTTGTTGTACTCGTAAGGGATATTATTCTTTTGTATTCAAGAAGAGAACTTACATTATTCCATTTCTTTATTGTTACTCATTGGAACATCTCGTCTGCGTGTTATCATGTGGGACTGGTTAGCTTTTTTTATTATTTTGTCTTTATTTTTCGTTTGGAACACCTTATTCGTGCTTTTCAGCGGACTGGTTAAAATCTTTATTATTTCATTCTTTATTGTTCTGTTGGAACATCTTGTCGGTGTGATTTTCACCTGACCTGGTTCCATTATTATTATTCTATTGGAATAACCTGCCTATGCGAAGTACCGCATGCATGGTGATTTCTGTTGTTATTCCATTCCTTATTATTCTCAGTTGGTTAAAATTTTGACTTCTATACTCCATGAAATTAGTGGAATATCCTTGATATTTGCGCTTCATCCAGTATTTTTCATGAAAATATTTTTCTGAGAAATCTTGAATTTTACTCTACAAAGCAGTATCATGTTGACAATTTGGACGTTATTAGTTTCTGAATAACTTAATTCTTGAACTTGTTTTATTGAATTCTTATATCATTGTCATCATCCTCATATTTATATTTTTTGAAAGTCATACGTGGCTGTGTAGTGCATAGATGGACTTAAGTATGATTATGACTGAGGGATTATTGATTGTAATCATGGTAGTAATGTTACAAATGATGTGGTAAAAGTCCTCATTGACCCGTAGTGCATTGATGGACAGGTTGTTGGCATAATCATGACCATTAATGAATACACAACTATTCTTGGCCCGTAGTGCATGAATAATTGTGGTGGTGATACTAAAGAATATCCTTCGCCATAAAAAGGGGGTGATTCGATGATGTGGAATATTTATTAAAGTCGAGTCTCAAATTTATAATGATGATGAAAAACCTTTTAAATCATAAAAGATAGTAGATTTTATTTTCTACTTGACTCTTTTAATGGATTCATTGGTTCCGCTATAGTTAAACTTGATGTTTATTATATTTTTTTATCGCTTAACATTGTCAGAAGCTAATGATAATTTATTACGCATTATCTTAATCATAATATTTCTTAATGATCTAGTTGAGCTCACCCTTTCTTTCTTTCGTTCTCTTCGTGAAATGAGAATATAGTTGGGACGAGTCGGGAACGGAGTAATGGTCCGAGAGGATAGCATTAGTAGTCCTCACTATTACGTGAAATAGTGTGATAATAATTGTAATGAGGACTCCTTTTGAGTTTGTATAATATCTAGTAAACAATATTTGTATTCAAACTCACATTTTTATGTCGTATTGTATACTTACGCTTATATTAGTAAGTTGTATTTAAATTACATACCATGTATCCGACTACCCAAGATGGGTGATGTATACCTAATTTTGGGGGCGTCACAGTTGGTATCAGAGCTTAGGGATATGATCTCTAGCTAAGATGTGAGAATAGTACTAGGAGGGGAGAGACGGGGAATACCTTCCGAATGAATCTTATGAATGAGTAGGTCAAGTGAGTAAGGAATGATTTTCTATAACATCAAATTCCAAGAAAAAGTAAAATCATAATCCAAAATATTGTTTAAAAACGAAGAACACGCGAAGAACGTTGTTGATGGACAAATTTAAAACCATCGTAGGATAATTGTTGTTGATGGACAAGTTTAAAACCATTGCGTATAAGTTAGTTGCTTATTGCTTGGTTAGGAATGATAGAAACGTTCATGATGAATGGATTAAAAATTGAGCTATAACAAAGTTATGGCGAAAATTTCATAAAAAAAGAACGAGAATCTGAAAGTTAGTAAATGAACTCGAACGTGTAGGGTTTCAAAGAATATAAGAGAACGTAGAAAACGTGAGTCGTGGACTCAAGAACGAACGAGTTCCGAGTTTGGATGACCGAATTGCGGACGAACGAACGAAGAACGTTAATAACATAAAACGAACAAATAGCGAAGACTAAGCCAATTGATTGGCATGTTAACAGATTCAGAATGAAGTTCTATCCAAGAGTAATCGAAGTACGTTAGATAACGAAGAAAATGGCTTTGGAACGATATCGTTCCGAGTTATAAGGAAGAAATTATGAGATTTTGAAGTACATCTCAGAACGACCAAAAACTTAGAAAAATTTTCGGGAAGAAGGTCTTGGCGCCGCGGCACTAGTCATGCCTAGAATGGTGGCGCCAATGAAGACCAAATGAGGGTCACGCATCGCTAACTAAAGTGACGGTGTGAGAATCAGTGTTGAAGGTGGCACCGCAGCGCCAGTGCAGAGCAACTCCAGAAATGAGATTTTAACTGCTCAATTTCTCGGGGGATGTGCAAGAAAGAAATATGAACATATAATTCAACTAATTTAACACTTTAACAAGTGTATTAAACCTTTGATGAAGGTTGAACAAAAAGATTAAACGAGATTAAAAGACAAAGCATGTAGACGCGGATTACAATGTCCGGGAACCGTAGTCACAATGAAACGAACGTGAGGAATTGCTAATTGTGATTCCTTAAACGTTGATTGACTAGGGTAATGAATAACATTTCAATGTTATGTCATGGTCATGAGAGATGAATGTAAAGTGTTTAGACGCTGTGAACGCAACGTTGTTGCGATGAACGATCGGTCTTAGCATACATCGAACCGTATGGATTTGACATTAGGAAAGAATAATGAACAGGGGGTTCAAGTGACGAGTAATGAATGAAAGTGTATTAAAACCTTGGATGAAGGTTAAATAGAATTAAGAGGCAAGTAACGTAAATGTTGATTACGTAAACGATCCTCGTGAATCGTATTCACGTTGGGCGAACGTTCTAAGTATACATTGGTTGTATGACTTAGACGTTAAAGAAGGTAGTAAGTAAGATATGATTTATCAAGAGAGCCGTAGCGAACGGTAATGAGATTTATGAAAGCCGAATGTGAGTCGGATGAGAATGTTAGAATGAAATGTAAGCGTTGAACACTTGAACCATCGTAAAGGTTAAGTGTACGCGAATATTAAACGGGTAGGACCTACACTCCGTGTATGGTTTGGCCGTAGAGTAATGAAGATCATTGATTAAACCTGTGATCGGTAAAGAAGCTGAATTAAAGACAAGTACGTATAACGTAAAGAAGCCGAGTTAATGTTTATAACTTGGAGGACGTTCCGAGTCGAATGAACCAGACGTTGTGAGATAAGAATAAGGAAATGTAAAATGCTTAACGCTATATATGCGTAGAATGAATATTGAATGATCGTTCTGAGTATACAAAAGACTGTATGACTTGGACGATGATGAATGAATCTTGAGGTGTGGCATTTAGTTGCCAGAAAGCCATAAGGCATAAGAATTGACTTAACAAACATTATAGTTCAATAGTTCGAGTAAGTTAAGATGAATTTAGGTTATAGTACAATCGTAACCTTTGATGGTTGACATATGGGAGTTGGGCTAAACAATTCCTTCAGAGAGCGAAGGTATATACAAAACTGGCAAATGATTTAACTCACTGTTATGGGCAGTTGAGATGAGACGGGAACTTGTTTTTTGGTTGTTTGTGGGAAACCACTCAGAGTGCCATAGGGAATACTAGCACAGACATGAGGTGTGTTGAGTCCTAGGAGAGTTATAAGAGGAAGATAAGAATGTAATTCATCAAAGATGATGAATGTTTTGAGTAAGACATCTCCGTATGTTATGAAGCCGTTAACCGGTAAAGGAAGTTAGTCGCGTAAACTTAGTTTGTAAGAATGCGAACCCTAAGAAGTAAAGTTAAGTAAACCAATGTGTAAGTCAAGTATATGACTAATTGGTGTATGTATTATTTCTTTATGTGTTACATAGGAATTAGAATGAGCAGTTCAGCGTAAACTATAAGCTGTAGTTGCGTGTAAGGCAAATTTCCTAACTTCATTCATATTTTAAATGAATGCTAGTTTCTAAACTTCTCAGATGTTGAACTTGAGAAGTTCTGTCTATGTGCAAATGTGTGATATTTGTACAAGGTGTTAGAATATACGAGGCCTTGTGCCACATTGTGAACACTTCAGTGTTTCTATGATATGAACTGTTCTGTGATTGAACTATTCAATATGAGCATGTTCTATTTATACATGAACCATTATTGTTAAGTTTGGGCTATTAATTCTTGCCAGGTAGAATGTGTATGAAAAAAGGTAGAAGAATGAAACTATTTTAAAATGAAAGTGAATATTGTTTTAAAATGATAGGAATCGAGATTATTCCTATTATTCAAGCTGCTTCATAACCATTGTTCGGTTATTGAAGTCTAAAAAGAATGCTTAAATTCTTGAAGTTGTTTGTTCAACTACTATGACTTGCTGAGCAATTGAATGCTCACACTTGCTTTAAATAAAAACATTTTCAGCGAACGATGTTAGAAAGAACTTAAGGATCCCGGAAAGATCAAGCTGATCGATATGCAGAAGAAGTATCATTCATTATATGAATGGGCGTGATGATCAAGCGAATACTTATAATATAGAATGATATATTTAAACTATAGAATAGTTTAATGAACGTTTATGTATCCTTGGTGGCGGATAAAAGTCACTTGTACAAGATGTAAAGAATAATGTAATTATCATTATTTGTAATGAAAGAGGTTTTAAGGTTTTAGAACCTAGGATTTGAGGATGTATGTTGTTATATTTAGCTATATAATGATGTATGTTTGGAAGAAGATGGGATCATGACGTACGGAATTCGGATGTGAAAATAAACCAAATTTTGGGGCGTTACAGGTTCCCTTGAATTTCGGCGGTCCTATGGCCTTAAAATCTTTAAAGTTAGCCAATCGATTAACTGGTCGATTTCTTGCTGCTGGGCCTCTAGTTTGCATAGCTTGAGCTAGCATGTCTGCGAAGTTCTGCATTGGATTAGCTTGATCTCCTTCATTATTCACAGACCGCTCCTCCCTTTGGTTACGATTTTGTCGTCTTGGCGGCATTATCTGATGAAATAAAGACATACATTAATACTTTATCTTTATGCCACATCTTATTAGTAATATACAAAATTTTAAACTTAAACCAATTTCAGCTTTCTAGATTATCTAATTCAGCTTACTGAATTATCAAATTCATCAGATAATCATCTTAATAATTTACTTCTCAGAATTTAATTACTCATTCAAACATATAATCATATAATTGCATTTATATTCATGCAAATAGTACATAGTACTTTTCAGTACATAGCACATACTACTACAAACGGTTACTATCCCTTTGTGCCAAAAGTCGGGATTCATTACTACAACTTTACACAAAAAGTTGAGACATGCAAAAGTTATCTTGATATTCATACCAAAGCGAATATTATACTCCAAAAGATTATACTCCTCATACTTAATCTTTCTTCCGTTCACTTTTTCCATCTGTCTTCTTTTTAGGACAATTCTTAACCCTATGACACATTCCACCACATGCAAAACATCCTCCTTTCTTTGGTTTATGACAATTTGGTGATAGATGTCCTTCCTAAACACAATTGTAACACACATTCTTACCCCACATACATTCCCCTGAATGGTTCTTTCCACACTTGCCATATGCTTGTTTCTTCTTTGAATGCGAATTCTCTGAGTTGTTATCACTGTCGTAGTTCTTTTTCCTTTTATTACCCTTCTTTTTCTTACTTACATCTTTAGATGATACACTACATTTAACACTCATTCTATCGACTTGTGCCTTCAGATTATTTTGTTCTTCTGTCATCTCACGTAATGTTCTTTCTGTCTTCCATAATTCCTCCAGGAGAAGTACTTTAGTCCTTAAATCTTGAACTTCTGCAGATGCTTGACCTTCTTCGATTGCTACTTTGCTTTCTTCCCCATCTTTGATCTTTATTTCTGGCTCCACCTTAATTTCTTTGGAATATACTTCTTCCTCTACATCCAGCTCCATCTCGGAGTACTCATCACGATCGCTTGCTAGATTTACCGCAGGTTCGTCTCTTAAAACTTCATCAATTGACTCACTCTGAGCTAGCACCTCGGCTAATGGTATTGGTGCAGCTGCTAACATTTCCGTAACCATCTTATAATCTCCTGACATTATGTCACCGGTTTTAAATAACTTCATTAGTACATCACTATTAAACATAATCCATAAACACTGAGTGTCCCCATATCTTACTATTGATGAATTTTCCTAATCCATCACTTAGAACTCTAAACGAGTTTTCCTCTATCCTGTTTATGGTTATATTCCTAAGGCTTTTTCTCTCACCTAAGGTTTATAACCTACAACTTTGATACCAACTTATGACGCCCCCAAATTTGGGTTCCCTAACCTTTGGTTTAGTGCTCACGATTCAGCATATATATCACATCTAACTATTCATTCATTAATAAAAAACATCATTCATAATATTCCTTAATTCATCTTATAACAATATCCTAGGTTAACTAATCTTGACATAACTTACATAACCTTATATAACCAAAAGGTTTACATAAATAATTACATAATAAAACATAACCATTAGAAGTTGACAATAACTACTCCTGGGCCTTGCCTTTGCCTTTGTCCCTATTAGAACCTTCTGCTACATCGGCATTAGCTGAAATATTTTATTTAAGAAAGGGTGAGCAACGAGTTTGCTCCGCAAGTTAAAATATACAACAAATGATATATATCATGAATAGAAGAATCCAGCTTATATAGAACTTCAACAATAATCAAAAGATTTCGAAGTGGCAGAATAATAATTTAATCTCAATAAAAAAAACTTTCTCCCATTTCATACTGAATAACATATCAGAGATGAAAGTGTAAAATTCTTTCAAAGATTCAATAACATTCAATTTAATAAGAAGAATCAACAATACTGGAACAAAATTGAATAAAGTGGGATATACCCAAATTTCATGCTGAGTGATCACAAAAGGATCTTGAACTAATAGAGGGATCATTTAGTTATTTAAAACTAAATTACCACAAGAATTTAAATTAGTTATAAAAACTAAATTATACTCTTCTGCAAGTACCTGGAGCGGCCAACTCCTTTGTACCCTATATTATGCATAATACTCGATAATAGCGCATAGGTCAATTTACGACATTAAAATTTGTTCATCTCAGTCTTACGTCATGAGTTCGTACCACAACAATATGGTTTAGATTACTTTCAAAGAAATACTATGATTTCAATAATTAATAACAATACTAATCTAGCCGAAACCAATGGCATAGATCTTCCAATAACAATTCAGTTCATAATAAATAAAACATTTTATGCTTTAGCAAATATTAGTCTCGCCAAAACAATTAGCTGAGACATGATTTATAAATAGTTTAAATAATAGAACAAGAATCAATTGCACTACGTGCGAATTTCAACAATCATTATAGACGTGAATAACTATCAATAATTATTCACTACCATGCTTGAAAAAATAGTAACTCAAGTTAAGTTAGGAAACTTGCCTGATTCGTTGACTACTGTTATGCAATATAATTATCTGTGTTCGAAAGACCTATAATCAATAGCATCGGTATCACAATTAGCATCACATATCTTACTCATCGCATGTAATCACATAATCAATCATTAAATAGTACAACTATACTACCTTAGACTTAACACTTACACGTTCATTTATAAGTTCATAAAATAACTTGACACACTATTTATGAACTCAGTCAACTTAATATATCATTTCAGTTTCTATTTTAGCAAGCTAAAACAAAACTGACTTCTCTTCTTGACATTTTAGTTTCCTTTTTCAGCAACTTGAAATGTTCATTTCGGGAAGCTGAAATACACTATTCACGAAAATATGAAATCAGCTTATTATTTTTTTAATCTTTTCTCCAATCATATATACATATATTCCATATACAAAAAGTATTTTTCTGGAATTTTTCAACTCCCTTAAGTATTTTTCAAAAAAAAATTCTAGCTAATTCCTTAAGAAATTAGCTACCTCGTGCTTAACTCCAGAAATTCCCATCTCTCGACACAATCTTGTATGGGTTAACGTGAGCCTCTAGTTTAAATTTCATGGCCATCAAAGTTATAGAACTCCTGTTATAGCGATTTTGGTCGGAAAACCCCAAATATTGAAATAGTTATAACCTACTTATTTTAAGTCGGAATGAGCTCATTTTTGGAAAGGAGATACTTAATACCATATATTTTTATCCCCCAAAAGGCAGGAATTTTTCTCACAAATTATGTGGCCGAAACAGCCCATACAAAATTTTAGACAGTAGATTTTTTAGAAAAACGGGTTTTTCGTACTTTGTTAAAAATGGTCTATACGGAAATCTACAACTCCTTTTTCAGTGATTCCACTTGGAGATGTTAGAAAACTTATCATATTATCCTCCCAAAATTTTCCATAATTTTTGAATGTCAAAAAAATGACTAAACTACCCCTACTCTTGACTGTCCAAAACAGTCTGTTTTTCCTTAAAAGACACAAACCTGTTTTTGTTAAATAAGTCACTACGGACTGTATACTCAACATTTTTGAGTGATACAACTTGGGTTTAGTAGTTAACTTATATATCTAGCACCTATCTCTGACGGATCAAAAAAAGAAGGTGTAGATCAAAAACGGTGGAAATCCAAAGTACATAGAAATTTTTTGGTTTAAAAACTAGAAAATTACTTTTCTTTACTTTTGATTTCCAACAAAAAAAACACCCAATATGAGTATATCTAAACATGAAACACTCATAAACATATAGATCTAAGGTTTTAAATCTCAAGATCATAACTTCACATTGGCAAAAATCAAATCAAACCAAAAAGAAATAATAATATATTAAGGTTAAAATTTTATACCTTTGTTTACTCTTCTCTTTCTTTTTCTTGCTAACTTTGATTAAGAAACTTTGACGCTTTCAAAAATTATCCCTCTCTCCTCTCTCTCTCTATAGCCAAATTCCCTAGGCTCTCTCACTCTCTTATTTGTTTTCTTTCTTTCTTAGTTTATGCTAGATAATAAAATAAAAAGAACACGATAAGACTTAGACATTTTCTTGTTTGTTGGAAAAGTAAGTATAGATATAATTGGTATATCTAAGAAATATCTACCAACATATCTAGCTCTTCTCTCATTCAACAACTAAGTGATTGCTTGCAAGCTTTGCCCAAAGTGTTGGCTAAATAAACAAGTGACACCTAGGAGAGTAGTTCACCAACTAAAATAAATAATCATCACATTCATCTCCCTTTCTCTCCTTCTCTCATATCCGTCCATGTGGCAAAATACTCTCCCTATTTTGACTTTCCTTTTATGCTTTGTTTGATTTACTAAATGTCCAAAAAGTCCTCTCCCACTTGGGCTAGAAATTGGGTCATCCAATAATTCATTTGGATTCTCTACTTTGCATATTTGGGCCATATAATTTACTTAGTCCAATACCTTTAATTTTATCCTTTCCTAATTATTTAATTAGGGTTTCCATCCCCCTCCTTTGTAATTTAAATCCTTACTCATGTATCTTTAATTTCATAACCCAATTAGACTTGTTATTCTTAGGTTATAAAATTAGTTATTTGAGATATATATAAAATAAATCTCTTAGGGTTAGTATATCTTTTAAATACCATCATTCTCTTAAATTATAACCCATTAGGTTATTTAATTATCATACCTAATATATGTATTAGGTTACATAACTTTATAAATCATCTCTTTACTAAATAAATGTATACACATTATATAATACATATTTACCCAATCAAGTACATGATTCACATATGTCCTAACATATTTCCCTAGTTTATTAACTTATTAGCCCAAATTGACTTAATAAGTTATAAACACATACATACTCATATCAATAATCAATTACTTAAGGATTGTAAATCCTTTTAATTTAATAATCAAGGCTAACATTCAAGCTATGTTAATTTCTTACATAACTTTCATTACTCTTCCTTGAAAATGATTAAGTATACTTCTTAGTTAATAAATTAACTATCTAGCTTAATTATAATATACACTTATATGATTCAAGTACTTTTTTCTTCTTTTTTTTTGAAAAAATTTGAATTATGTGAAATTTTTGGTTCTCACAGTAGATGCAGCTGCAGGAGGAGCTTTATGGGCGAAGAGTTATGAAGAGGCCTATAATCTCATTGAGACGATGGCAGCTAATGATTTCCAAAATCGTACAGCCAAGATGCCACAACCCAAAGTTGTAGGTTTGTTAGAAGTGGATGTTATCACTCAATTGTTAGCACAGATGGCATCCATGGCGAAGAGGCCTATAATCTCATTGAGACGATGGCAGCTAATGATTTCTAAAATCCTACAGCTAGGATGCCACAACCCAACATTGCAGGTTTGTTAGAAGTGGATGCTATCACTCAATTGTCAGCACAGATGGCATCCATGGCGAAGAAGATTGATTCGTTGACAGAGACCAAAGTGAAGACAGTTCCCTTTGTGTGTGAGATATGTGTAGGGTCACATTCAACTGACCAATGTGCTATAAGTTCAGAGTCTGTACAATATGTGAGCAATTATCAGAAGGATCAAGGTCAATTTTAGAACAGATACAACTCCAACAACCGCAACCATCCAAATTTCAGTTGGTCAAATATCCAAAAAATTAACAAAGTCAGTTTCAACCACATAACCAATTTCAGTCACAGTCAGCTCAGCAACAGTTTGCACCAAGACCACCTTATCCACCTGGATTTTCTCAACAATAACATCATATACCACCTGCACCTCAACAAGAAAAGAAGTCAGAGATGGAGGGGATAATGATGAAGTACATGGCAAATACATAAGTGGTGATTAAAAGCCAAGCAGTGGCTATCAAAAATCTTGAAACTTAAATGGGTTAGATGGCTAGCATGCTTAACAATAGACCACAGGGTTCATTGCCAAGTACCACATAGGCCAATTTAAGAAGAGATGGGAAGGAACAATGTCAAGCAATTACACTTAGGTCTGGAAAACAAGTTGCAAAATATCAGCATGGCGCGCCCGCGCTACTTTTGCAAATGGAGGACGCGTGGCCGCGCGGTCAAGAAATTTTGTCTGATGAGAAATTAAATAATGAAGGTTCAGAACAGCAGCAAGAGGAGAAGAATAAAGAAGGTTCTTTTTAGAAGCCCGTGAATAAAATACCAATAGTTCACCCTCTTGCTCCTTATCCACAGAGATTGCATAAGCAGAGGGAAGACAAGCAATTTAGTAAGTTCTTGGAGATGTTTAAAAAGCTGCAGATTAACATACCCTTCACTAAGGCATTGGAACAGATTCCTATTTATGCAAAGTTTATGAAGGGTATCTTGTCAAGGAAGAAGATATTAGAAGATTTTGAGACAGTGGCCTTGATAGTGGAATGCAGTGCAGTGCTTCAACACAAATTACCTCCCAAGCTGAAGGACCCAGACAGTTTCACAATTCCATGCACAATTGGAAAGATGAGCTTCAGTAAATGTTTGTGTGATCTTGGGGTGAGTATCAATTTGATGCCCTTGTCAGTATTTAATCAGTTGGGATTGCCGGCTCCAAAGCCGAAAAATATTTTTTTACAGTTAGCTGATAGGTTTATCACTTATCCATGGGGAATTGTTGAAGATGTTTTGGTAAAAGTGGATAAATTCATCTTTCTGGGGTGTTTCATCATTTTAGATTATGAAGAAGATAGGAGTATACCAATCATACTTGGAAGACCATTTCTAGCTACATGAAGAACCTTGATAGACGTACAAAAAGGGGAACCCATAATGCGAGTTCATGATCAGGAAGTTACTTTCAATGTATTCAAGGCAATGAAATTTCCAACAGATGAAGGGGAATGCTTCAAGGTTGATTTGGTGGAAAAAGTGCTAATTGATGAAGTACAGACTTTGATGGATCATGAACCACTGAGAATTGCTATTGCTGGAAATTCTGAATTAGATGATGAGGAGACTGAAGAACTTGTGCATCTTGATTCAACTCCACAATTCAGAAAATTCAAAACTCCTGTTGAGCCATTAAAGAAAGCTGGAGAGTCATCACTGAAATTGAAGCCATCTCTTGAGATACCTCTAGAACTTGAGTTAAAACCACTTCCAGATCATTTGAGGCATGCATTTTTAAATGAAAATTCAAAATTACCTGTGATTATTTCTTCTGCACTAACATCTTTTCAGGAAGAAAAACTGCTAAGAGTTCTCAGAGAGTTCAAGTCAGCTATTGGATGGACTATAGCAGATATTAAAGGGATCAGCCCATCTTTCTGTATGCACAAGATCCTACTGGAAGATGATAGCAAGCCTTCGGTGGAACAACAAAGAAGACTTAATCTAATCATGAAGGAAGTGGTCAGGAAGGAAGTATTGAAATGGCTGGATGCAAACATTATTTATCCTCTTTTAGATAGTTCATGGGTGAGCCCAATACAATGTGTACCAAAAAAGGGTGGTATGACTGTGGTTTCTAATGAGAACAATGAGTTGATTCTAATAAGAACGGTGACGAGGTGGAGAGTCTGCATGGACTACCGCAGGCTTAACAAAGCTACAAGGAAAGATCACTTCCCACTTCCATTTGTCGATCAGATGTTGGATAGACTAGCGGGTCATGAGTTTTATTTCCTTCTGGACGGATATTTAGGCTACAATCAGATTGTTATAGCTCCAGAGGACCAAGAAAAGACAACCTTTACATGTCCGTATGGTACTTTTGCTTTCAGAAGGATGTCTTTTGGGTTATGCAATGCCCCAGCCACCTTTCAGAGATGTATGATGGCTATCTTTTCGGATATGGTGGAGCAGAATGTGGAGTTATTTATGGATGATTTCTCAGTATTTGGGGATTCTTTTGATTTATGTCTTGATAATTTGGTGATGGTTTTGAGAAGATGTGTTAAGACAAACTTGGTATTGAATTGGGAAAAGTGCCATTTTATAGTACAAGAAGGAATAATTTTAGGACATAAGGTGTCGAAGAAAGGACTTGAGGTGGACATAGCTAAATTAGAGACTATTGAAAATTTGCCGCCACCAACTTCAGTAAAAGGTGTTCGAAGTTTTCTAGGACATGCATGATTTTACCATAGATTCATTAAAGACTTCTCCAAGATAAAAAAACCACTTTGCAGTTTATTGGAGAAGGATGCACAGTTCAAATTTGATGAGGAATGCGTGTCTGCATTTGAGCATTTGAAGAGGAGGTTAACTTCAACACCAGTCATTATAGCACCAAATTGGGACTTGCCATTTGAATTGATGTGTGATGCCAGTGATTATACTGTGGGAGATGTTTTGGGTCAGCGAAAGGAAAAGATTTTTCATGTGATATACTATGCAAGCAAGACCCTTACTGATGTACAGTTGAATTATACCACCACAGAGAAGGAATTATTGGCAGTTGTAAATGCTTTCGATAAATTTAGAGCGTATCTGATTGGTACGAGGGTGATAGTGTACACGGATCATGCGGCAATTCGACCCTTAGTGGCAAAGAAGGATGCAAAGCCTCATTTGATCAGATAGATATTATTGTTGCAATAATTTGATTTAGAGATCAAAGACAGAAAGGAAACTGAGAACCAAGTGGCGGACCACTTATCTCGACTAGAGAATCTGGGAAGGGAGGCAGATGACAAGATTATGATTAATAAATCCTTTCCGGATGAACAATTGTTTGTGGTAAAAGGGGAAGTGCCATGGTTTGCAGACTATGCAAACTACTTGGTGAGTAGGATGATCCCTTTTGACTTGGTTGGTCATCAAAAGAAGAAATTCTTGCATGATGTTAAGTGGTTTATATGGGATGAACCATGTTTATTTAAACATTGTGCTAATCAGATGATAAGGAGATGTATCCCATTTAGTGAGACAGAGGGGATTTACAGGATTGTCATGCGTCTTTATATGGTGGTCACTATAGTGGAGAGTGAACAGTGGCTAGAGTGTTACAAGCAGGATTCTACTGGCTGACAATTTTCAAGGATGTTTACAGTTTCGTTCAGAGATGTGACAGGTGTCAAAGAGTTAGGAATATTTTGAAAATGAATGAAATGCCATTGAACATGATTCTCGAGGTAGAAATTTTTGATGTTTGGGGGATAAATTTCATGGGCCCTTTCATTTCTTCTTGTGGAAATCTATATATTTTATTAGCAGTTGATTATGTGTCAAAGTGGGTGGAAGTGGCAGCTCTTCCAACAAATGATGCCAAAGTGGTCCTAAGATTTTTACAGAGGAGTATTTTCACGAGGTTTGGGACTCCAAGGGCTATCATTAGTGATGAAGGTAGTCATTTTTGTAATAGGCAGTTCCCAGCTCTGTTGGCTAAGTATGGGGTAAATTATAGCATTGCTACAGCTTATCATCCTCAAACAAATGGCCAAGCAGAGGTTTCAAATCGTGAAGTTAAGAGAATTCTGGAGAAAGTTTTGAACCCCACTAGAAAGGATTGGTCATTAAACCTTGATGATGCTTTATGGGCATATAGGACTGCTTAAAAAACTCTGTTGGGCATGTCACCTTTTCAACTGGTTTATGGCAAAGCATGTCACCTTCCTATGGAGCTTGAGCATAAGGAATATTGGGCGATTAGGAAGCTCAATTTTGATTTAAAGGGTGTAGGAGAAAAATGCCTACTCTAACTCAATGAGTTGGATAAATTCAGATTACAGGCGTATGAAAACTCAAAGTTATACAAGGAAAAGGTGAAGAAATGGCATGATCGCAAGATCATAGAGAGAGTATTTGAGCCGGGACAAAAAGTTTTGCTGTTTAATTCAAGACTTAAACTTTTTCCTAGAAAGCTCAAATCAAGGTGGTCAGGGCCATTCACAGTGAAGACAGTTTTTCCACATGGTGCTGTGGAAGTGTTCGATAAATTCTTGGACAAGCCGTTCAAAGTGAATGGACAGCGGCTAAAGTATTATTTTGGTGGCGAGATTGACTTACAAAAAGTAACCTCAATTCTATCTTCAACATGAAAAGTCAGAGATAGTCAAGCTAATTTACTATAACTTAGCGCTTAATGGGAGGCAACCCATTATTTCTATCTTTTTCCTCTTATTTATTCTGTTTAGATTATTTTTGTTAGTTCATGTTCATACTTAGTTGTGATAATTTGATTAATTTTGCATAAGTAATTTGGTAGCTGAATTTGCATATGATTATGTTTGAGAATAGCATAGAAAGTATGGTGTTATAATAGTCAGTCTTGAAATTTTTTTATGATTTTAAAGACGTGTCTTGCTCCATATTTCCCATATTTTGAAATAGCAGAGTGCTTATCTCAGTCTTCTCCACACCACGCACGACTCTTCCTTCTCAAACCATTCCAATTTGAAGGTGTAATGTCTCATTCCACTACATGTTTATCGCATCAGTTCTCCTATCCACGTTCAACATCTACACTGATAAAACAAGGGTTTTCAGTGCGTGTGAGTATTACAAGTTTGGGGGTTCTCTTTTCAACAGAAATCACGATTTCACCAAGCAAGTTTCAATTCTTCTTCATCAAATACATATGGGTCCAAAGTGTGCTCGCTCTCACACTTCTGAATCATCATCTGCAAGTAGCCAAAGCGGTGATAATGTTGATTTTTCTATGTTTGTTAACTTGGATGCTCAGATAGAATACTACCGTATTGTGGGAAAATCAGTTATTCGCGAGCAAGGATTCAAACCAGATGCGCAAGATAGATAGTTAGTGCAGATGATTAAGGAAACGTGTTGGCATGGCGTGTGCTCTACGCCACTGGCTTCACCTATGGCCATTGTGCATGAGTTTTATGATAATGCATGGGAGACGATGAATGGCTTTTCTTTTATTCGGGGGATTCAAGTGGATTATAGACCGAGAGTTATTCATGGAGTGTTCAACTTACCCGACCCTCCGGCTGGATGAACGAATTGGGTGGAGGCAGAACATATGGAGACAGACTTGGACGTTGTTATTCTAGGGACTCAGTGGACATGCACTCCTGGAACTAATCAACCCAAGACATTTCTGACTTCAACTCTCAACCGCTATGCAAAGGCTTGGAATCTTTTTGTGTGTGCCAAACTCATGCCATCATCTCTTCAGCATGATGTTACAGTTGAAAGAGTGATTATATTATGGGGGATTATTGTGGGAAAAGATGTCGACGTTGGACATTTAATTAATAAGAATATGATGAGATACATGCGGGGAAGTACTACGGGAAGTATACCACATGCTTCAATTGTGACTCATTTATGTGTTAAGGCAGGAGTTAGGTGGACGGATGAGCAGTTGCAGTACCTAAGCCAAGACATTACGCATGCCACAATAGCAAGATTCAAAGATTGGCAAGGGGGTACTCCGCACCCAAGAGGAAAGGGTTTCATCCTTCGTCCCACATCATCTATGCCATCATCGCAGCCCTCCAAGACAGATGAAGCAGGAACGTCCACCCAAGCCACTACTGCTACTGGAGATCGACAGGTCCGAAGGTTGGAGCAGAAGGTCGATGTTATGTACGATAATTTCGCAGCATTTTCTACGGATTTGACAAGGTCTCTAATGGAGGCGTTTGCGCAGCAAGGGACTATACTCGAGTGGCCACAATTTGGAATAGTCGTTCCATTTCCACCACTGAATTCACCAACCGAAAAAGGTGGTCCAGCTGATTAGTAGGGCAGTTTTTCTAACCCTATACCTTTATTCATTGGGACAATGGATATTTTAAGTTTGGGGGTATTGGGTAGTAGGGTAATTGCATGTAGTGTTTGTATGTTAGTTTAAATTTTGCATGTTTATTTTGCATGTTTATGTGTTAGTTATTAATTGAAGAATTTTTTTTTTCTATTTTTAGTCATTATTATATGTGTTAGTATATGTTTAGTTACATGTCTCGCATTTCTAGCTTAGTGGAGTTTAAGTCTAGCCAATGATGAAATTGAATTTTGAAGGATTGTTGAATTTAATGGATAACATGGGCTTAGATATAATGTTTTACATGATGTAATACATGGATGCTATTTAGATGCTTTCGGTTTGCACTGATGTGTTCACAAATGCTTATAGGCATAAGAGTTATGTGTTTTATTGTTTGATAGGAAATGTGGTTTTTAAAGATAGAATTATGTGGACTTAGACTATGAAAAACATTGATAATCAAGCTTTGGGAACACATGGGTATGCTTATTGTATATAAAAAAGAGAAAAATCTATCTTGAAACCTTCTTGAGCTGAATTATTGACTCCTTGGAAATGGCGAGATGGAGCGTAAAATGCACTCGCTGTATAAAAAAAGCAATAAACACCGCGAAAAAGAGTAAAAATTGCCGTCGTGAGTAAAAATAAAGTAGTTTAAGCCCATTGTTGAACCTTAGTTTGTATTGATATTTTAGAGTAGTCTTTGTTGCATTAGTATACATGGATCTTGATTTAGACTGTAATTTTCTGTTTTGAGCAATTTACCATGTGTATTCTTTTCTTTACTCAAGTTTTGGTGAACATAACACACATACACAACATCTTTATAGAAAGTATGGGTTATTTGAGTGTATGATATTATGTCTATAGCTTTGTTTGAATTTGTATCCTTGAATTTGGATAATTCGCTGAGGCATATTAGATTGGAATTCTATTTTAGCTGGAAAAATGTGGGACTCATTTGCATCGTAATCTAGTTGCATAGCATGTAGTTGTATTTCATTGTTTAATATCATATGCATTGCTTGAGGGCAAGCAATAGTTCCAATTTGGGGGTATTTGATAAGTAGGTTTTATACCTACTTATTGGATATCAATTCACGAGAATTATGTTCATCTCAAGTAGATTTTAGTATGTTTTTAGTTGCATTTTATGTTTATTTTGCATTACTCATAATTAGAACTCCTATGGTATGGAAATGCAGGAAATGGCATAGTTCGGCATTGGCAAGGTGGTATGAGCTAGCAAAGGCATGGCGAGTGGAACGTGTATAGACAAGGAGCTGAGCATTGTTGAAGGACCAACAACAAGTAGCAAAACAACAAATAAGCAGCAGCAGAACATCAGTATGCAGAACACAGAAGCCGCTCGGCCGTGCGGCTTAACAAGCTAGATTTTGCGTGCCCGCGCCATCAGCCTGCAGAAGCTAAAATCGCATACACGCGCACCCGCGCCCGTTTTGTATTGGGACCTCGCACGGCCGCGCAAGTCCTCTAAAGCTGTTTGTTGACTTAATTTTAAATTTGAAATTTGAAGC
Source organism: Panax quinquefolius (assembly GCA_020205615.1). Lineage (NCBI taxonomy): Eukaryota > Viridiplantae > Streptophyta > Magnoliopsida > Apiales > Araliaceae > Panax > Panax quinquefolius. The sequence continues at coordinate 53,091,569 of CM035163.1, forward strand.
GCTTGAGCTTATCTAAACTATTCTGGTTGGTACGAGACGTGGATTATGTTTTGTTTTTATCAGTTTTTCATTAGGTAATTAGGGTTCTAAGATTTGAACTAGTTATGGAGAGGATTTGCGCATAGATTTAAGATTTTCTACATCTTCTCTTGAACTTAGTCATTGAATAATTAATCATTTCCTTTTACTGGAAATTATTGGAGATTTGAATAGCACTTTGGAATGAATTACGCAATTGGGTTTGATCGATTCTATATTTTCTCTCAATTGTGATATTTACTTTCCATGTGTTATTATAATCCCATAATGGTTTTTGGTTCAGAAATGAACAAAACTCCATTATGGGATTCTAACTAATTTTGATATGTAGTCTATAATTAATTGCATGATTGTTTGATTGTTCATTTATCATTGGAATCTCTATCATGATTGATTGTACTGCATGAATGTTTGATCATCATTCATTTTGTATACTTATATGGAATTGAAAAATGACTTGTGAGTATGTTATAATAATGATAGCATGCGTTTATGAGGCTAAAATGTTTAGCTTTATATTTCGTAAACCAGATAGAAATATATTGTGTCACCGTGTGTAGTAATATAAGAGCATGTGCTTCAATTCATTATTGCTGCAAATTTCACATAGAAATATAGTGATTTTGGTAATATTGACGATTACATGATTTCTATCACATGTGGAGATTATGTAAATAGATCATAATTCATTGAAAATGGTTATGTCTACGTTTGTGCCCTTGGCTAATTTTCCATGATAAATGTATAATCTTATATAATAGTAATATTTAGATGAAATATGAAATGAAGTTAGAATCCGATTCTTTCCAAATTTGATATTATTAAATTAGAATTGTGTTTTTAATTATTAATTGATTTTAGAATTAATTGCAATTGTGAATTATTCATTTAAGCATATAAAAAATAGTGATATGATTGGTGTATGATAATTTTGATTTAAAACCTTCTCCGTGGATCGATACTTTTCTTACTCTGTACTACTTGTTGACCCATGTATGCTTGCATGAGTTAGAGTCCTTTTGTTAAGACTAAAAAGGAGGCAACAGTTCACAACTCTGTTGGCTAAGTATGGGCTCAATTATCACATTGCTATAGCTTACCATCCTGAAACCAATGGCCAAGCAAAGGTTTCGAATCGTGAAGTAAAGAGAATTTTGGAGAAAATTGTGAACCCCACAAGAAAGGACTGGTCATTAAAGCTTGACGATGTTGTATGGGCTTACATGTCTGCCTACAAGACTCCATTGGGAATGTCACCATTTCAGCTGGTTTATGGAAAGGCTTGTCACCTTCCCACGGAGCTCAAGCACAAGGCATATTGGACAATTAGGAAGCTCAACTTTGATTTGAAGGCTACAGGTGAAAAGCACCTACTCCAACTCAATGAGTTGGATGAATTCAGATTGCAAGCTTATGAAAACTCAAAGTTGTACAAAGAAAAGGTGAAGAGATGGCATTGTGACACCCCCAAATTCGGTACTTCCATTTCCACAGGATTTGGTGTTCACTGTACAAGCATCATCTATCTATCTACCCATAAATAATTTCAAACCATGCAATAGATAGAATAAATAATAAATCTCTCCCCTTATGGGGTTACATCAACTGAATAATAAATAAATCCCAGGTTACTCTAACCTTAAAACATCTGTGCGGAAAACATAAACAAATAAGTCTTAGTAACATCAACTCTAATTACATCGCTTAACCATATTAATAAAATAGTCTTCATTACTTGCTAAGCTTGCCCTTGCCCTTACTAGTGGAAGGTTCGTTTGCTCTTTCGTTCTTAACTGCAATGTTATTATTACGCAAGAGTGAGCACGATTGCCCACGAGTATAACAATATAACAACGAATAATAACATGCGAGAGAAATAATAACTTCTGATATAAAGCTCAACTTTTGAATCAAGAATGAATAACAAGAATCAAAAGAAATTCTGAGGGTCATAAGACCTTGAACTATGTCCTAGGTTGTCAAGTGTTTTTACTTGAAACCTTTAACAGTCATAAGACTATGGACTCTTCTTCTCGTACTTAGGGGGATCAACCCTTAGTACCATACTGTGCACAATATCTCAATGCTAAGCGTAAATAATCCCCTAAACAGGGTTGTTCATCTCAGTTTGACATTCGAGTCCGCACCAAAGGAAGTTTGGTTTGGATAATTCATCAAGGGGTTCTAAAATTTAGAACGCTCATCAACTATGGACTAGTCGAATCTATAAGGGTTCACTAGTCTAATAAGGTTTAACAGTAAATGAATATTTAACTTGAATAACATCTCAAAAGGTATACAATAGAATAATTATTGTATAACAACATCATGCTTGAAGATTAATAAACTTTAATATATAAGACAGGCTTGATCAATAATAATGAGAACTTGCTCAATATCGAAAGATGAATTAATCAACTTATATAACAATAACAAGTAGGAGTACGAAACTTGCTCAACGAAAGTTTAGGGTAAGAAACTTGCTCAACGTAAATGTAGAGTTGGAAAACTTGCTCAATGTAACAAGATAAGGTTTAAAAACTTGCCTCGTGCATAGATTACACTTAAACAAACTCGTTCTTTGAATTAAATCCTACATACCAATTACGTTCAGAATATCAGTCAATAATAACGTACTAACATCATAACTTTACTCTTTGTTTAACTCGAATTCATGACTATACTTAGTCAATTATTACACATAGTGTAAAATTAAGACTTTGCGAAAAATAAAATAATTATGCATTCGATCATTCAATCCACACGTAATTGTGTTATGGACATGTTAAGAATTTATTTTAACATCTCATTATAGGTCTAACAAGTCTTTATAATCATTAGACTAAGTTACTAACTCATTTCTATACTTGAACACTTTTAAAAACTCAATTTGAAAGATTACGCTAAGTAGCAATCATGGCGCCACTTTTGTATCGAAGTCTTGGTCTTTGTGACACGATTGTGTACGGCCTGGCCTTGATAGCGGTGGCATTGCATGCACATGAAGTCTCGAAGTTCGGAGTTGGTGCCATGGCACGACACTCCAGATTCTGAATTTCCAGTTCGCGAAGAGCATAGAATTCAGCGAAATAAACTCTACATAATCATAAATTTCACCAAATTAAACATACCCACATGCTAGAATTTATACATAACCATTACCCAACATATATAAAGTGATTTTCACCCATAAAAACATATAATTACAGAATTAAAGCATGCAAATTGAACTGTTCTTGATGTTCTTGAAGTTCTTGAACAAAAACATGGATTTTAATGCTACGGATTCGTTATAAAGCCAAATCCAACCATTCAAGTTTCATTTTGTTCATTTTAACATGCATAATCATATACAAGTGAAATTTTTTTGGGATAATATATGATTGACGTATTAATATCACGTATAAGGCCATATGGCCATATAACATACTCTGAAATCTTTTACTGTATAATTTCATGAAACTGAAGATATGGAAACCCATATATTATATATTAAAACATGTTATGATGTTATATATTAACACAAAATCACATAATTGTTACCCTTTCCAACTACAGAAACTTTACAGAAAACTTAGGCCATATTCATGAAAACTTATAAAGACGTAAAATAGGAATTTGGGTTGGAGAGAATTACCCAAAGCGTAAAGCGTAGATTAGTGTGTAAATGAATTCCTTCTAAACTCTTCTTCAATCACAATTCTCCCTCAAAACTTCTCAATCTCTCTCTGAAACTCTCTCTGTTTTTATTTTTCTAGACTTAGGAAAAATGAAGAAGAAGGTGTAATAAAGAAAATCAACTGACGCGTTGTGGTCTGTTACCCAGTCATGGGTAACTTCCCTCAACTCCCATTAAGGCCATGTTTGGCTAGCATACTAGGTTTCAAAACCCATTATTTTAATAAAACCTTATCATATAGTTTAAAAAAAATGTCACATCCATTATAAAATAAATCAAATATCTAGTTTAATTTATTTAAATAAAATAAAATAATTTCTCATTAATTCACATAGTCACATGATTAAATTTTCTCATTTAATAATAATATCAATTATTAAATCTCTAATTAATAATTAAATTAATTAAAATAACATAGGCTTATTAAATATTTCTTTAATTCAATAAGCTCACATTAATACATACATCGAATAATAAAATTCTCCACTTCAATTTAATAAATATAACACATATAATTAAATTAATCTATCACAACTTCATCAATTAATTAGTTAATCTAATAATTAATTCATAGAAAAATATTTATTTAATCCAATAAATATTTAAATTAAATTACAAAATCTCGGTTGTCACATCTTTCCCCTCTTAAAAGGATTCTGTCCCCAGTCATAATTCAACAATTCGTCATGTTACATTCTCCCCCCTTACAAAGATTCTGTCCCCAGGATCGCTTATAACAATCTAAGTAAACAATTGAGGATAATTTTTCATCATATTCTCTTCGAGTTCCCACGTAGCTTCTTCAGCGTTGTGGTTCCTCCACATTACCTTAACAAAAGGTATTACTTTATTTCTCAGAACTTGTTCTTTTCGGTCGATAATTTGAACAGGAATTTCTTCGTAAGACAAGTCTTTGTCAAAATGTAGGGGTTCATATTCAATCACGTGCTTATAATTGGGTTTGTAGGGTCGTAGAACTGAGACATGGAAAACATTGTGGACATTCTCTAGAGATGGAGGTAAGACTACCTCATAAGCAACTTCTCCGACCCTTCTCAGAACTTCAAAGGGTCCGATGAATCTTGGGCTCAATTTTCCTTTCTTTCCGAACCTGATCTTTCCTTTCCAAGGAGAGACCTTTAAAAATACATAACTACCCGGCTCGAATTCAACATTCTTACGGTGTGGATCGGCGTATTTCTTTCATCTCATCTGAAATTACTTTGTCAATCTCGCTCGGATCACTTTGACTATTTCTGTTGTTTGTTGTACTAATTCTGGGCCTAGTAGTTGTCTTTCGCCAACTTCATCCCAATATAGTGGAGTTCTGCACTTTCTGCCATATAACGCTTCATAGAGTGGCATGCCAATACTAGCATGGTAACTGTTGTTGTAGCCGAACTCTACGAGCGGTAGATGGTTATCCCAATTTCCTTTAAAGTCCATTATACAAGCTCTTAACATATCTTCCAATGTTTGAATTGTTCTTTCACTCTGTCCATCTGCCTAAGGGTGATATGTCGTACTCATTCGCAACTGTGTACCCATGCATTCCTGTAGACGTTTCCAGAAGTTCGACGTAAAACGCGGATCTCTATCAGAAACAATTGACACTGGAACTCCGTGCCTTAAAATAATCTCTTTCACATATAACCTTGCCAACTGATCTAGGTTGAATCTGATTTTGATCGGAAGGAAGTGTGCAGATTTCGTCAATCGGTCAACAATAACCCATAATGCGTCATAGCCTTTATGAGTCATCGGTAGGCCAACCACGAAATCCATCGTAATATGTTCCCATTTCCACTCTGGAATCTCTAAAGGTTATAGCAACCCACTCGACCTCTGATGTTCTGCTTTCACTTTCTGACATGTTAGGCACTTGGCAACACACTCTGCAACCTCTCGTTTCAAATTTGGCCACCAAAAGTGTTGTCGAAGATCTTGGTACATCTTGGTGCTACCAGGGTGAATCGAATATCTTGAGTTATGAGCTTCGCTCAAAATTTCTTCCTTAATCTCTCATTCACATCGGTACCCAAATTTCGCTCTCAAATCTTAGTAGTCCCTCACTTGATATTTTGAATCTCGGTTCGGTCCCTTGAGATATCTTCTTCTTCACTTTCTCACATTCTTCGTCACGAAGTTGAGCCTCCTTAACTTTATCCAGAAAAGTTGTACCGACTTGCATCCGGAGCGACTTCTCGTCAATTTCTATAGGATACTTCACTTCAATTCCAAATTTTTCCATTGCTAAAATTATCTCCTCCTGAGCAGTCAACATCATCAATTTCTCCCGACCTTTTCAACTTAGGGGGTCGGCCACCACATTTGCCTTACCCGGATGGTATAGAATCTCACAATCGTAGTCCTTAATTAACTCCAACTACCTCCTTTGACGCATGTTCAAGTCTTTTTGTGTAAAAATATATTTCAGACTCTTGTGATCTGTATATATTTCACACTTCTCCCCATAGAGATAGTGCCTCCAAATTTTCAAAGCAAAAACTACTACAGCTAACTCCAAGTCATGGGTCGGATACCCCTTCTCATAATCTTTCAATTGTCGTGACGCATACGCAATGACTCTACCATTTTGCATAAGCACACATCCAAGTCCTTTATGCGATGCATCACTATATACCACAAAATTTCCTGTATCATCTGGAAGAGATAACACAGGTGCTGAAATCAACCTCCTCTTTAATTCTTGAAAGCTTTCCTCACACTTCTCCGTCCAAACGAATTTCACCAATTTCCTAGTCAAATTCGTCAGCGGAGTTGCGATCTTGGAAAAATCCTGAATGAATCTTCTGTAATAACCTGCCAATCTAAGAAAACTTCTTACTTTCGACGGTGTCTTCGGCTAATCCCAGTTAATCACAGCTTCTACTTTGGAGGGATCCACCAAAATTCCGTCTTTATCAATCACATGTCCAAGAAATTGTATTCTTTCAATCCAGAATTGACATTTCAAAAACTTAGCATACAACTTCTCTCTTCTCAATGTCTCTAACATCAACCTCAAATGCTCTTCATGTTCTTCCTTGGTTTTTGAATATACCAAAATGTCATCTATAAATACCACTACGAATTTGTCCAAAAATGGCTTGAACACTCCATTTATTAAGCCCATAAATGCTGCAGGAGCATTCGTTAGGCCAAATGACATTACTAAAAATTCGTAGTGACCATATCGTGTTCTAAACGCTGTCTTCGGTACATCCTCTGGTCTCACCTTCAGTTGATGATAACCACTTCTCAAATCTATCTTTGAAAAGTATCTTGCTCCCTTTAACTGATCGAACAAGTCATCGATTCACGGTAATGGATACATATTCTTAATCGTGACCTTATTCAGTTCTCTATAGTCTATGCAGAGTTGCATTGTTCCATCCTTCTTCTTCACAAATAAAACTGGCGCTCCCCACGGTGATACGCTTGGTTGAATATACTTTTTATCCAATAATTCTTGTAGTTGGACCATCAGTTCTTTCATCTCTACCGGTGCCATTCGGTACGGTGCCTTCGATATTGGGGTCGTTCCTGGAGCCAAATAGATAACGAATTCAACTGCTCTATTTGGAGGAAGTCCCGGCAAATCATCCGGAAATATGTCTGCGAAATCTCTCACTACCGGAATCTCATCAATTTTGGATTCTCTTTACGACTATCGACTATGTAAGCTAGATATCCTACACAGCCTTGCCTTAACAATCTTCTGGCCTGCATCATTGTCAGACAACTCGCTTGTCTAGGCGACTTGCTACCATAAAACACAACCTTTGACTGAGTCATAAGGTTAATACGCTTCTTTTGGCAGTCAATTACCGCCCCATAATTGGATAACAATTCCATACCCAAAATAACATCAAATTCTCCAAGTCGAATAGGGATAAGATCTACGTTCATGATATTACCCTTAATATCTATTCTACAGTTCTTGTGCACATACTTAACAGGGATAATTTCTCTATTCGCAATTTCTATGTTCATGGGGTATTCTAACTCGTCCTTAAACAATTCTAAGTTCATAGCGACGTCATCGTATATAAATAAGCAAGTAGGACCCGAATCAAATAACACATAAGCATTAACTTTATTGATCAGAATGATACCTAACACCACATCGTGAGACTGTACCGCATCCTGCACTGTCATGTTGAACGTTCTGGCTGTTGGTCTATTGGTTGCGGTTGGTCCTACAATGGTTAAAGTGCTTCCACCAGTATTTCCTCTGTTTCCTCCTGAACTCGTCCCTCCCGATCCCTTCTTAGGACAATCTCTTGCAAGATGGTCCTTTGATCCACATGTGAAGCATGCACCCTTCTTTGGGTTCGGACAGTTTGGTGCTATGTGGCCTTCCTGACCATAATTGTAGCACACTCGCTTCCCCTTCAGGCAAACTCCCAAATGCATTTTTTCGTAGGTTGGGCACAATTCAATCTTCTTCTTCGCCTCCTGCTGACTTCGGTAATTTAATTTCGAGACCACTTCCTCTTCGATTGTGATTACCCCAGTACTACTCCCCCCGGTCTTGTTATTACCTTCCTTCTCATTCTTCTTCTTCTTCTGCTCCTGATTATACTTCGTTACTGCATCACTTCCATCCTCAGCAAGTATGGCCCTCTCTAACACCCAAAAAAGTGTTCAACTGGAACATTGACACTTTGCTACACAACCAGGGCTTTAGTCCCTACTCAAATCGTATTGCCTTCCTCTCATCAGTGTGCACTTGGTATATGGCGAACCTAGCCAACTCGTTAAACCTTGCCGCATAATCAGCTACTGACATATTTCCCTGCATCAACTCTAGAAACTGGACTTCCATCTGATTTTGTGAACTGGTTGGGAAATACATCTCGAAGAACATCTCTTTAAATCATTCCCAGGATATTACACCTTCACCTCCTCTCACTTTGTTTGTCTGCCACCAATAGTTGGCTTCAGACTTCAGCATAAATGTTGCATACGCAGTCTTCTGATCTTCCCTTACCCTAGCAATATCGAACACCTTCTCCATCTCCATTACCCACGTCTGAGCTTCAATTGGGTTTATGGAACCCTTAAACTCTGGCGGTCCCACCGCCTTGAAGTCCTTAAACGAAGTATTTGGTGGAGCTTGGGGTTGATTATTAAGTGCTCCAGCTAAAAGATTTACCAATTGCTGAACGGAGTTAGCATTGGCGTCGTTGTTATTGTTTGTTGACCCTTCCTGGGCTTGCTGACGATTTTGTCTTCTTTTAGGCGGCATATTTCTTTTAAGAATATACGCTTATTAGGTTTTTATTCAATCTCTTAAACATTTAAGATGTAACTAAAATGTTTAATCATAACTTACTTAACACATTACTTCAAATAAACTCTGACATTTCATTTAATTCAAAAGTCTTTACATCATAAGATAGCATCACTTCGGGGAGTTGAAAATAAGCATAGATCTGAAGATTCCTGAATAGGTCAACCTTTCAAACTGCTGCTGAATCCATGGGCAGACAAGAGACAATCTGGCGAACTGAAACATCTTAGTAGCCAGAGGAAAAGAAAGCAAAAGTGATTCCTTATAAGAAGAAGTTTGATGAATCCACCCCAAGATATCAAAGAAGAACTGGAAATAGAGACAAAAACCATTATGATTTTCTTGTTCCTGAAAAGATTTTATCGTCTGGACGTCGTAGAGAATTGAGAATTTTAATTCATTTCAATTCAAGGAGTAGAAAAGGTGTGGATAACAATCCTGTGCAAAAATGGGATATGCACTTGAAATGGATGTCTGTGTTATGATATATATCATGAGCGATGCAGAAATGGATCGAGTAATCTGTTCCTTTATCCATGAAAAAGTCTTTCTAGTTTGGGTCTTCCAAAAGTCGAACAGGTGTTAGAAGTGCGTTCGATTGATTCAATATCGATGAATCTCGAAAAGAGGGTTGAGGGCTGGAACGAATGTATAACAAGAAATCTTGGAATTCCTTGGGGATTCTTGATTGGGGCTGAGCTAATTTTCTTGATTCTTATACAAATAAGAAACTTTATAAACTTGGCTATTGTTATAGGATGTCTCTGTAAAGTGGAATTCATCCTTTGTTTTTTCCTTTCCATTCACTCGAATCTCTTCCGTTTCATCAATTTTGTCCGGATCCTCCTTTTCTTTCGAAAAAAGGGAAGGAGAAGGATCGGAATGAAAAAGACATATATGGTAGAATCGTAACCATAGAATACGACCCTAATCAAAATGCATATATTTGTCTCATACACTATGGGGATGGTGAGAAGAGTTATATTTTTACATCCCAGAGGGGCTATAATAACTCGCATGCCCAGTAACCCATGTATGGTATTTGAAATGTCTTCCTAGTTATATTGCGAATCTTTTAGATAAACCTCTTAAAGAATTAAAAGGCCTAGTATACTGCTATGTGTGATTTGATCGAAAATCTAATTTTACAGATGATTCGGAATGAATTCACAATGTGATAAAAGAATCAATTCAAAAAGACCCCCTTATGCAAATTAGGAATTCGTTGGGCCCTTTAGGAACGGCCCGTCAAATTGTGAATTTTTATTCATTTTCCCGCGGTAATACAGAGGATGCAAGCGTTATCCGGAATGATTGGGCGTAAAGCGTCTGTAGGTGGCTTTTTAAGTCCGCCGTCAAATCCTGTGGCTCAACCACGAGAAAGTGATGGAAACTACCAAGTCGAGTACCAGTGAGGGCAAGAGGGAGGAAATTCCGGTGGAGCGGTATGCTGATTCCTCATCGGCAAATCAGCCCTTCCCGTGGGTTATTTTCTCAACGAATAAGAAATTATAGGAATGAAATCTTGATACTTGATCATTAGTTACTGAGAGGTTAGAAATATATCTTCTCTTGACAGAAAGAGAATGGGCGTTCATTTGATCTTGATCCTTGTGGATCGAGAGGGAGACTAGATCGGATCTGCATGGCTCTCCTAATAATATCTATAAATGACTTGTTTTTGGTAAGAGATGATTGGGGTTAAATTTTATCCCTTAAAACCGTCTGAGCGTCTTTTTAGCATACACGGTTCAACAAAAAAATGAAAAAAAAAAGAATCAATGTGTAAATTCCAATCCTCTTTCTGACTTTTAACTTTTTAACCATAGGTATTCTTTTGGGAGCAGTATGGGCTAATGAAGCATGGGGATCATATTGGAATTGGGACCCAAAGGAAACTTGGGCATTTATTACTTGGATCGTATTTGCGATTTATTTACACACTCGAACCAATATAAAATTACGGGGTGCAAATTCCGCAATTGTGGCGTCTATAGGCTTTCTTATAAACTGCTATTTACATCTACCATCCCGAGATAAAGAATCTACAGGATTTAAAACATCAAAATATTCCTTTGTTTATAATCACATCGGAATTTACATCATTAATTACCAAATAATTTTCATATAATAAACTAATACTATCACTGTCTGTTAAGGCGCTGGATAGCCTTGCTACGTTCCTCCTCCATGATACGAGACATCGTTCTGCGATCTAGCATATATGATGGTAGATCCTCAAACTGGATTGGATACTTCCTAACTCGATCTTGGACCACATCCATTGCATTTTGTAGTGTAGAGTACATCTTCTCAAGTTTAGCCTTCTTCGCACGACGATCATCTTCTGCACGATCAGCACGACGTGACTCTCGTACCCAGCCCTCCTCTGCTATGGCAAGCCTCTCTGAGCTCTCCTTTAGATCCTTCTTTAACTTCACTATTTCTGCGAACTTATCCTCGGTTTGACCCTTCTCGTGAACCAGATCCCACTCCACATTTCCTAAACGTGTGTGAAGAGCCACAATATCCCTATCCCTCTGCTCAATAGTAATTTGATGACTAACCGCCTGCTCAGTCAGATCCCGAACAGTATCCTGCAACTCTATGTTACGATCATAGAGTGCATCGTACATCTCAGCATCAATAGAGTTTGGTGGAAACTCCTCTTCTTCCTCCTCTTCCTCAGGATCCTCCTCTGGATCAGTCTACGGCTCATGCTCCTGACCAGCAACAGTGATCAACGGAGATGGCTCTCTCTATACAAGCTGTTCCCAGACGACATGAATGTCTCGGGGCTCCTCCTCTATAGGTAATCGGGGTTCCTCTTCCCCAGCTCGACTAGCTCCTCCAACATCCGACATCTTGACAACAAAATTTTAAGTTTTAGTTACTAATTCGTGCTAGCGAACACATAGATTAACACATAAGTACATAAAGTCATTTATTATCTTCAATAAATTTAGAAATTCATTTCTTATAACTCGATAAGAGTCAACCACTACTATGTTCTCAATCTCCTACAAGGCTACTACCTAAGGTTGTTCCCCCGCCTAAGGTTTATAACCTCTGACTTTGATACTAACTCAGAATACACCCCAAATCCCGGTACTTCCATTTACACGAGATTTGGTGTTCATCAGATCAAGCATCATCTATCTATCTACCCATAAATAATTTCAAACCATGCAATAGATAGAATAAATAATAAATCTCTCCCCTTATGGGGTTACATCAACTGAATAATAAATAAATCCCAGGTTACTCTAACCTTAAAATATCTGTGCGGAAAACATAAACAAATAAGTCTTAGTAACATTAACTCTAATTACATCACATAACCATATTAATAAAACAATCATCATTACTTGCTAAGCTTTCCCTTGCCCTTACTAGTGGAAGGTTAGTCTACTCTTTCGTTCTTAACTGCAATGTTATTATTACGCAAGAGTGAGCACGATTGCCCATAAGTATAACAATATAACAACGAATAATAACATGCGAGAGAAATAATAACTTCTGATATAAAGCTCAACTTTTGAATCAAGAATGAAAAACAAGAATCAAAAGAAATTCTGAGGGTCATAGGACCTTAAACTATGTCCTAGGTTGTCAAGTGTTTTTACTTGAAACCTTTAACAGTCATAAGACTATGGACTCTTCTTCTCGTACTTAGGGGGATCAGCCCTTAGTACCATACTGTGCACAATATCTCAATGCTAAGCGTAAATAATCCCCTAAACAGGGTTGTTCATCTCAGTTTGACATTCGAGTCCGCACCAAAGGAAGTTTGGTTTGGATAATTCATCAAGGGGTTCTGAAATTTAGAACGCTCATCAACTATGGACTAGTCGAATCAATAAGGGTTCACTAGTCTAACAAGGTTTAATAGTAAATGAATATTTAACTTGAATAACATCTCAAAAGGTATATAATAGAATAATTATTGTATAACAACATCATGCTTGAATATTAATAAACTTTAATATATAAGACAGGCTTGATCAATAATAATGAGAACTTGCTCAATATCGAAAGATGAATTAATCAACTTATATAACAATAACAAGTAGGAGTAGGAAACTTGCTCAACGAAAGTTTCGGGTAAGAAACTTGCTCAACGTAAATGTAGAGTTGGAAAACTTGCTCAATGTAACAAGATAAGGTTTAGAAACTTGCCTCGTGCGTAGATTACACTTAAACAAACTCGTTCTTTGAATTAAATCCTACATACCAATTAAGTTCACAATACCAGTCAATAATAATGTACTAACATCATAACTTTACTCTTTGTTTAACTCGAATTTATGACTATACATAGTCAATTATTACACTTAGTGTAAAATTAAGACTTCATGAAAAAATAAAATAATTATGCATTCGATCATTCAATCCACACGTAATTGTGTTATGGACATGTTAAGAATTTATTTTAACATCTCATTATAGGTCTAATAAGTCTTTATAATCATTAGACTAAGTTACTAACTCATTTATATACTTGAACACTTTTAAAAACTCAATTTCGACTATTCGCTAAGCTAAGTGGTAACTGTATTTCACCACTTTAGATCGAAGTCTTCTGCACAATGACGCAGTGTCTGCATCCTGGCATGGTGGCAGGCCATGCACATGAAGTCTCAGTTCGAGTTGAGCCATGCACATGACACTCCGATTCTCAATTTCGATTCATGAAGAACACATAATTCAAATGAAATAAACTCTACATAATCATAAATTTCACCAAATTAAACATACCCACATGCTAGAATTTATACATAACCATTACCCAACATATATAGAGTGATTTTCACCCATAAAAACGTATAATTACAGAATTAAAGCATGCAAATTGAACTATTCTTGATGTTCTTGAAGTTCTTGAACAAAAACATGGATTTTAATGCTACGGATTCGTTATAAAGCCAAATCCAACCATTCAAGTTTCATTTTGTTCATTTTAACATGCATAATCATATACAAGTGAAAAAATTTAGGGATAATAAATGATTGACGTATTAATATCACGTATAAGGCCATATGGCCATATAACATACTCTGAAATCTTTTACTGTATAATTTCATGAAACTGAAGATATGGAAACCCATATAATATATATTAAAACATGCTATGATGTTATATATTAACACATAATCACATAATTGTTACCCTTTCCAACTACGTAAACTTTACGTAAAACTTAGGCCATATTCATGAAAACTTATAAAGACGTAAAATAGAATTTGGGTTGAGAGAATTACCCAAAGCGTAAAAGCGTAGATTAGTGTGTGAATGAATTCTTCTAAACTCTTCTTCAATCACAATTCTCCTCAACACTTCTCAATCTCTCTCTAAAACTCTCTCTGTTTCTATTTTTCTAGACTTAGAAAAAATGAAGAAGAAGGCGTAATAAAGAAAATCAACTGACGCGTTGTGGTCAGTTACCCAGTCATGTGTAACTTCCCTCAACTCCCATGAAGGCCATGTTTGGCTAGCATACTAGGTTTCAAAACCCATTATTTTAATAAAACCATATCATATAGTTTTAAAAAAATGTCACATCCATTATAAAATAAATCAAATGTCTAGTTTAATTTATTTAAATAAAATAAAATAATTTCACATTAATTCACATAGTCACATGATTAAATTTTCTCATTTAATAATAATATCAATTATTAAATCTCTAATTAATAATTAAATTAATTAAAATAACATAGGCTTATTAAATATTTCTTTTAATTCAATAAGCTCACATAAATACATACATCGAATAATAAAATTCTCCACTTCAATTTAATAAATATAACACATATAATTAAATTAATCTATCACAACTTCGTCAATTAATTAATTAATCTAATAATTAATTCATCAAAAAATATTTATTTAATCCAATAAATATTTAAATTAAATTACAAAATCTCGGTTGTCACAGGCATGATCGCAAGAATTTGGAGAGAGTGTTTGAGCCGGGACAAAGAGTTCTGTTGTTTAATTCAAGACTTAAACTTTTTCCTAGGAAGCTCAAATCAAGGTGGTCAGGGCCATTTACTGTGAAGACAGTTTATCCACATGGTGCGATTGAGGTATTCTAAAAATTCCCAGACAAGCCATTCAAAGTGAATGGACAGCAGCTTAAGCACTACTATGGTGGTGAGGTTGACAAGCAGAAAGTCACCTCCATTCTTTCTTCTACATGATTGAATCAGAGATAGTCAAGCTAATTGATTATAACTTAGTGCTCAATGGGAGGCACCCCATTATTTCTATCATTACCTCTAGTTTAATTCTTTTGAATCATGTCTATTTCGTATCTGCATGTTTAATTCTTGATAGCACATAATTTTTGATATAAGTTTTTTTAGAGCTACTTGTGAATACCATTTTGATTAGGAGTAGCGTATAAAGCATTTTGTTGGGATATATTCATTCATGTATGTTACTTAGTCATGTTTTGATCATGTAGAGTTGTTATATCTCATATTTGTCAATGTTGTATGTGCAGGTGATTTGCAGAATGTCAGTAGCTACTGATTTCTATTTCAAAGTGCAGCTCAGTTTTTGTCAAGATACAGGGTCGCGTGGCCGCCTTCTTTCCAAGTTTAAAAGTCACAAGACCCAGCGTCAGACAACAAATACATACCTAATGCGATTATCCAATTCAAAATTGCATACGTGTGTTTCGAGACCGGAGTCAAAATTTTTTTTTAGTTTTAAAGACGTACATGTCTCCTCCCAACTCTCATATCAGTTACTTCTAAAGCGTGTGTCACCCCATCTCTCCCTACAAAACTGACACTCATCTTTTAGCCTCTCCAAATTGTGTCCATTTCAAATTCTTAACTCCTCACCCCACTATATACGCATTCCATTCTTCTATCCACATTCAAACTCTTCTCCTTATCTTCTATTCAGTCACAGAGAAACTAAGGTTTGAGAGAGTTATCAGTACAACAAGTTTGGGGGAGAGAATCTATAGAGCGCATATTTCTCAGTTAAATTCTTCTCTTCCATTAAGGTCTTTCTTCATCAAGTGTAATAGGGCCAAAAGTAGTCAGAGTGAAGACACTGTTGATTTTTCCAAATTTGTCAATCTTGAAGCCCAGATGGAATACTAAAGAATCATGGCTAAGACATTTATGAGCGAGCGTGGTTTCAAGTCGAAGGCACAAGATGGGCAACTGAAATAAATGATCAGAGAAAGATGTTATCATGGAGTCTGTTCTACACCCATGCCTGCACCCATGGGCATTATACGGGAATTTTATGCAAATACAAAGGAGACCATGAGTGGATCAATACTTTTCTTACTCTGTACTACTTGTTGACCCATGTATACTTGCATGAGTTAGAGTCTTTTTTGTTAGACTAAAAAGGAGGCAACATAGTCGAGAGCACATAAGTGAAACACAACCATTTTTCAATGAACTATGCCCAATTTACACAAAATCCACAATTGATAGAATTCATTTAAGCATCACAAATACTAAACTCACTATATGTCTATGTGAATTTACAGCAAATATGATTTACGCTCAAACTCTCTTAATGACTACAAATGGTGAAACGATATATACCTATCCGGGTCACAAATCACAAAGCCTAACACAAATAAGCCTTATAAACATATGCCATTATGGTTTAATCTATACTTATATTTCATTTTCCAAATCCATACAAGTAATTAACGTGAATGGTGATCAAGCATTAAAACAATTAGCACAACCATAATGGGCAATCCAATATTAAATATGCAACATCATAATTAGTCATACATGTTTAAACTACGCATTAAAATGCATTAGAATCCCATAATGGAATTTAGTTCATTTCTTAACCAAAAACCATTATAGGATTGAAGCAAACCATTAAACTAAGAAATTCAAACAAGAGTATTGAAGAAATAAGAAATCAAATCTGTAAAATCCTGCTGCAAGTTCTGTTTCCAGGCTTGTCCGATTCACCAAAAATCGCCAAAATTGAAAACTATATTTATTAAGCAATCTAGATAAAGAGAGGAGCTAAATGTAGTAATCAAATGCTCAAACCCTCTCTAGAGTAGTCTAAAAACTAAGAACAGTGATAAAACAGAAGAAAACCACATCTTGGTACCAACCATATCGTCTCAGATGAGCAAAACACTCTCCAATTCAAATTACAAAAGTCTGTAAAATAAACTGGATATGATCGGTACAGCCGCGCGATATTACACTGCAAATCAAGCGCGGGCGTGCTGTAGGGTTGTCTGCCGAGTACATGGTGTGGGTGCGGCATCGCCCTTTGATACTAGGGCGCGGTCGTGCAGCTGCCTTATCTGCCTCTGTCTTGCCTTAGGCGCGGGCGCACCATGATTAGCTTGAATGGTAGAGCGGCCAAGCTGCTGCTGCACTTTGTATTCTGCTGCTTCTTTTTACTACTTGCATGCTCTTTATTTCCTCTCTTCTGCACTTCACCATTTTGTTTATCCTCCTCCTCACCTGCTCCAGTTCAGCTACAATCTACACTCTTGCTCAAGTCCACCTTTCCATGTTCTTGCTAGCTCAATGCCTTTCCATGCCATTCCACGCTTTAAGTTGCTAAATGGGTTCCAGCTACATATACTGCAAAATAAACATAAAATTCAAATAAAACATAATAAACTACTTAAGTTGAGCATAATTCTAGTGAGTTAGTAACCAATAAGTAGGTACAAAACCTACTTATCAAGAACTTTTTTCTGAATATCACTGGTGTCTTGATCTTCTTCAAGATGGGTTATTTCAAAGGTTTTGTTGGACTTTTCAGTCTAAGACTCAAGTATTGGGACTTCTCTGTTTGGACCCTGGATTCCTTCTTGTGCAGAGGATTCGGTTTGGATGGGTATTTATGGACCCTGAGTTAATTTGTTTAGTTCTTTCAGGAGAAGATTCAACTATGTTATTTGATTCCTCAATCCTTCGAACTCCTCGCAAGAGACAGGAGTAGGATCTGGTGGGGCACTTGTAGCCATGTCTAATTGTGGGCTTAGTGCCTTTTGGGACTTTGAACGGGTAACGGGACCAATCTTTACCCTACAAAAAGACTATGTAGTTTAGTTTGGGAAAACATGGAAATGTTGTATTCTATGTAATGTGTCCATTTGTTTAGGAGTGTTTTAATGTTCTCCTGCAAAACGGATGTCAGTCATTTTAATGACAGGATAGCATGACAGGTCTTGATATAAAAAAAAGGAATGCATATTTATATACTCCTTTATATTTTCCATAACATTGAGATTGCCATGGAAATGAAATTACAAGTAATTGAAATTACATGTAATTGAAATGGGAAGGTATGAAGAGACTTCCCTCCGCATTTGGTTTATCAGAGGCTGACCCATATTAGGCTACTCTCGCGGCTTTTTGGCATGAAGGTCCCCAGATCATCGCAATTTACTAGATGGGAAGTTAATCCGATCTTTCAACTAGAGCGAATCTGGGTGGTGCTTTTCCTAAGCCTCGTATAATTAGTCTTCCTTGAGTCCAGTAATCAAACACCGACGGGTTAGCCTCCTGGTGGAGGAGTCACACAACATACATTCACATACATTGTGTCTCACCGTATGGAAATGATGACATGTTTGATGCACTAATATCACAAGCAGATATGGTGTGAAGCACAAAAGTGTAGTAAATAAAGCATTAGTATACATCCATTCAATGTAAATGCAGTACTCACATATACATAGATAAAAGTTTTTTTGAAAAGCTTTGAATAGCGTCTTAAGCCCTCTTACTAGAGTCCCCAGCAGAGTCGCCACCTGGTGACGTCGTGATTTTTATTGCCCCTCTTCTGTTCTTGTCTTTTGGCGTTCTCATTTTAGGTGAGATTTGTTTGAAAAAGAAGTTTGATAAGGTCCAACTTGTATATGTCGACGATTTGACTGTTAGAGTCGTCAGTTGATAATTTTAAATGGTTGCACCAACTCAACCGAGAAATAGTTTGCACAAAGACCCAATGATTTGACATTATTTAACTGGTCTGGGAAATCGAGATTCGTTAGGGTCCGGATATGACAACACAAATTTTTATAAATTATTAAAATAAGAATTTAATAATTAAAATTCTTATTATGAGGTGTATATATTTTGAATTATGTGTTTTGGTATGAAGAAATTAAATTTTTATGAGATTTAATAGTTGATCAAACTATTAAAGGAAATAAAAGAAATTAGTCACGATAAGAAATTTGGCGGGAAGGGAAATTAACCCTATAAATATTGGGTAATTTAAATTAAGTTGAAACTATATTATGGAATAATATTGTTTGAATATTTAAACCTTACTTGGTAGTGGTGTTATAATAAAGTGGATAAAATGGTTAATTCACTTGATTAAAATAGTGAGTTAATATATGAGTTTTACTAATTTTTTGTATTCTTAATATATATTACATGTTATGGTAATATATGAAAAGGTTTAGTATCTTGAATGATGTTAATAAAATATAAATTGATTGTGAGAAAAGAAATACCAATATACCTATAAATAATTTTGGTTAAAGATTAATAATTTGAATTAATAATTAAGTGGTGATTAGATGTATGGATTAAATAAATTGTAATTGAGACAATTTATGCAAGAAAAAAGTTATGAAATGATTATATATAATAATTATATAATTCATTTGAGTTAACTAAAATGGTTAGTGGAATAAATATTAACTATATAAATAAAAATTTATTTTATTAGA
This sequence comes from Panax quinquefolius, assembly GCA_020205615.1. Classification (NCBI taxonomy): domain Eukaryota; kingdom Viridiplantae; phylum Streptophyta; class Magnoliopsida; order Apiales; family Araliaceae; genus Panax; species Panax quinquefolius. The sequence continues at coordinate 53,111,301 of CM035163.1, forward strand.
GATGTTTATTTTAGTTACAAAGGTAATTTCATTATTTATAGTGTACTTATTATACATTATATAATTGTGTAATTACTTAATGTGGCTAAATAGTTTAACAATAAAATGAAGTGTGACATATGTATCATATAGTAAAGGAGTTGTTAAAATAATTAGATTGAAAATTATTTGAGTTAGCAAAAACAAAGCCATAGAGCTTTTGAAATTCATATTTTAATCTTGTTTTGCCAAACAAGGCTTAAGGAATGATTAAGTCATTATTTTAATTGGTTTTGCCAAATAAAGCCTTATGACTTTTGATTTAAAAAAACTATAACTGACATTAGTTATATATATGTATATATATATATATATGTATATGTATATATATATATATTATACGTTATATATCAGTTATATTTTCTATTACGTAAAAGAATAGAAGGAAGAAAAAAGAGAAGAAGAGAAAAAGAGAGAAACTGAGAGAGAAAGGGAAGAAATTCTCTGTAAATTGAGAGAAAGAATTTGTGAGAATTATGGAAGGAAAAAATAATAAGATTGTTCAAAATTTTATAGCTAATCAAATGTAATAATCTAGCTTTGAATTTTTAGTATTATACTTCTTGAGTTTTCTTTGAAAAGTTAGATTTCTATGGTTAGATTGTTAAGAGATTGGTCATATATTTTAATTAGTATGTATAATTTTTTATATATAATCTATAATAGGTTTTCATGTAATCAAATTCGATGAAATAAGTGTTAAAAGAAGAAATTTGGTTTATGGCTTAGTATATGTATTTTGGTCTATTTTAAGGCTTAAATTGATGGTTAGAACATGTATATAATCTGAAATTGATAATAGATGTTGTTAGTACGTTGAAAAATGAAAAGAACACAAGTTGAAAGAATCAATTTGGTTAAGAAATGAATTTGTAGTGAATAAATTCGCTAAACATTTTAAAATATGAAAGTTTTGTATGAACATGAGTTTTGGGTCAAGATGTAGGCTAGTTAGTATTTGTGAAAATTGTTATAATTCAAGTATGTTATAGTTATGTGAATTACAAATCCATAGAATCAAGAACGGACTAATTTTGATGTGTATAACTCAAGTTATGAAGAATAGAAGGAGAAGAGGTTCAAAAATCGCGAGAACAGTGAACTAAGAGTCCCGATTCTGTTAACGGGCACAGTTGCGTTTTTCCCTAAGTCTCTTGGGGCGCAACTGCCCTCTAGGGTACAGCTGCGATGTGTCCAAGGCTTAATTGGGTGCAGCTGCGCCCAAAGTGTGTCAGGTGTGACTATTTTGACTTATTTTAGTAAAATAAGCATAAAAGTTTCATAAAAACTCCAATTGTGGCAATTCAAGATGATCTAAAACGAGGACGAATAGGCCTACAACTTTTATTCTTTAAGTTTTTCAATTTTAGGTCGGGAACAAGGGTCCAAATTTCCATCTTTGGGACATTTATGTTTTTGGAGGCAATCGGAGGGCGTCGGGCATGCACGTATGCAAGTGTATTGCTTTTGATGATAAAAGATGTTATTCTAAGTTATAAAACATGAATTTTAGTAAATATAATGATGCTTAACATTAATAAATGATGTATTAGTTGTATAAGCATACTAAGCATACACAAGACAGACAAATTAGGTGTGTGACGAATAAACGTCGAAACGCCGTGATAAGTGTTAATGAACGTAAAAAGTGTTTTAAGTCAAATGAAATGAATGTTATAAATATGAAATGGGGTTAATATAAAACTAATAAGTAGTCATAGCAAGACTTAAACACTTGAATGAACTTCGAGTATGAAATATAGTGAGATGTAAGTCGAAAGTTAACACAATCAAATTGAACATTGTGTATTGATAATAAGAAGGGTTATGAGATGTAGAGTAAAGTTTAAATTACAACTACTATGCATTGCTATCTGACTAATAGTTGATGTGCATGATTATATAATTATGTAGGGCACGTGAAGTGCATATAGATGTAAGCTGTTAAACTATTATTGGTAAACAACTATCAAGGCAAGTCTTTCAGTTCCTATTTGCTATGTGAACTTGATGATGAATTGTTTTAAATCTTTATTTAAAATAGCATGATGTGTTATATATATGCTGAAAGTTTGAAATGTTAAAGTCAATTTATGACTACGTTGATTGAGTAATTAATGTTGATTGAGTAAGGAACTCAATCTTTATACTTGTTATACGAACTGTAACATGTTTGTTATATTAGTTTAATGTTTATGGGATGTATGGTAAGCTTGTTATTATGTGCTACATGATGCATGAAAACTATTAGATTTTGCTGGGCTGTCGAGCTCAACCTTGCAAATAACCACTTTTGCATGTTAAGGATTCAAGGTAAAGTAATGTGCTACGTGATAGATATGAATCAGATGTGATACTTCAAGATTTATACACTTTGGATTAATTATTATTATTTGAACCATGTTTAAGGTTCCGAATAATGTATGATGTTTAATAGATGTTGAGTTGTAAAGTTTAAGTTTTGTTTGTTGTATAAAAGGGTATTGAACCTGCATGTAAATTTTATTTATCAACTCTGATAAGGTGAGTAATAAGCTAAGTATAGTTCAAATGTAGCTAAAGATAAAGGTTTTGAGAAATGTACTTAATAAATCACAATAATTATGTAATAATAAAGGGTAAAGTTTGAGTTATCTGATATGTAAAGGTTATCGGATTGAAATGTAAGATTTTATATAATAACTTTGATGAAACGAATCACAAAATAAACTATATTCAGAAATGTGTATATGATAAAGGTTTTGATTCAGGGAATTTTAGTAAGAAGATAGAAAAGTTTAAATTATTCTGCATATTTTTAAGTTTAACATCGAATAATGATGTAAAATCATAAGTTAGATGTGTTATTAATGATCGAAGTCGATAATTGAGTGGTATGAATATTGGGGTCATTACAGTTGGTATCAAAGTTGTAGGTTGTAAACCTTAGGAAGGAGTACCTTAGGCTATAATCTTAGAGAAAGAAGGTGAAGATAATGAAAGAATAAGCTGAAATAGAGTTTGAACAATAAGAAGTAATTTAAGAAATTTAAAAAAGAAGGGATTAAAACATGCGTGAGAGGATTCAAAGAAGAATCTCGCAGAGTTATAAGGAATATGAATATGGGGTTACCCAACTCCAATAATAAGGATGTAAGGTGATAATAAATAGACAATGTCTATAAGAAGAGAATGATAAAGAAGTTAAGAATAGAAATTTATACTTAAGTATGGTACAATTGTACTCTTTAATAGTTAATGTATGGTATCTGGGCTAAACGATTCCTTCATAGAGCGGAGGTATATAGGAACTAGCAACTCGGAACCTAGTTTGTTGGTTGTTTGTGGGAAACCACTAAGTGTACCATATTGAAACTATTAGAGACTCGATGTGTACCAAATATAAAAAATGGATACGTATTATGAAAATGTGGAACTCGAATGAAATTTTGAGCAATGTAAATGAAGTTAGAAATTCTTAAAGAAAGAATTGTTATATAAACAAGAAAATTTAAAGAAGAATCTTGAAGAGATATAAAGATAAGAAATGGGAGTTACCTAACTCCAATAGCCAAGATAAAGAATAATGATGAATAGACAAAGCCTATAAGATTAAAAGCATAAATGAAATCATAAATGATGAAAGAGTAAAGAAAGAGGATCGTAAAAATAAAACGATCACGAGTTAAGAAAAGAATCTTATGGGAGATGATTATAGAATAAGATCATGATATGATCTATTTAAGTTATAAAAGAAAGATGGTTTATAATGTTTGAATAATTATAGCTTGATGCTATGAAGATAATGTACTATAAAATAGTACGAGGTAAACTCACGAGGAGTTATAAATGATGAGGTACGAAAAATTCGTATCGAGCAAAGAGCAAGTTATAAGCAAGATAGACTTAGGTGGGATTTCAATTGAGGACTCATGTGATGACTGAGTTGTACAAACCTTTGTATGGACGAGGGTTTTATGCTTACACTCAGTTTATCACATTTATAATCATTGGATTATTGGTGTCGCGCTATCAATGTATATGTAGCGAAAAGGTGATTCTTTTCTCATGTGTATACTTGATAGTTAGAAACTATTAAGATTAGTTATATATTATTAGGATTAGGTGTGAGTTCTTAAAACTCATACTTATGGTAAGTTCATGACTCATAATCATATGGTATATTTTGAACTCCTCAGCGAATGGACGCCTATGGTCTGACTAGGATAAGTTCTTAAACTCATATTATTGTGGCAAGTTCCTGAACTTCCAAAGTGTGGTAAGTTTGATGAACTATACTGGGTATAGAAAACTTCTGAGGTAAGAACTATGAATTTTTGGTATGGTAAGCATTGATGGTGCTAAAGATTAGTAAAATGATTAAGTAACAAAGCAGTGGAGTAAGAATTTAAGATGATAGAGAATATTAGATATTTCAAAACTTCTAGCCTTGCTAGATTTTTGAAATTTATTGACTTCGTGTTGATGTTTGCACTTCTATTTTTCTTGAAAAACATTGGATCAAATGATAGAACCAATGAGTTTTAAACATAATAACATTATTCGTATGTCTATGTTAATTGTTTCGACTAGACAAAAATGATTTTAAATTATCAAAATGTATTTTGTATAATCGTGTACACCATTTGATATAGTGTAGAAATAATAAATGATGGAGTCATCAATGCAATTGAACCTGGTGTTGGATGTGATCATCAGATCATCAACCCACTATGGTATAATGTAGTATGACGAAGTCACAAAATCACAGAATCCTCAACGTACTATTACGACGGTACGGTATCATGACGTCATAAAAAGTTTTTATTTGGTTTTCTTTAGACTAAGAAAGGTATACTAATTGAGTAGGTTAAAAATAATATGGATATATATATATATATATATCTCGATTGATGTCCGAGTTATTGCTAGAAGTCCATGCTACTTGATTCAACTAGACAAATATTGAAAGATGTTCATGAAATTCAAGCGTTCTTTGTCAAACTATACCAAAATAAATTGTTTTGGTGTGGATTCAAATGTAAAGAAGCTGAGTTGAACAACCCTGTAAACAAGGACATGTTATTGGAGACAATGGTTCCAAAAGTAACGCATATAGTCATTACGATGTTAAGATGTAATTTGGTGTGCACAACATAGGGGTACGATAGGCTGATCACCTAGAGTACTTGCAGAGAATGTTTTCAGTATGTGTGATTGCTAAACATTCTGTTAAAGATGGTTTACAGTGGTGATGCACTATTAAACCAGTAGAAGAGTTAAAGGTCTGTATAGTCTTATGACTGTTAAAGGATCAAGTCGAGATACTTGATAACTTAGGGACGTAGTTCAAGGTCTTATGACCCCTCAGCATGATTTGAGAATCTTTTAAATTCTTGAGTTATTCATACTGCTTCCCAATTATTGAGCAATTGTGGAAGATTCTTGTTATTCTAAAAGGCGAATGTGGTAAGGATGATATTCCTTAAAAAGAACTAAGTCGTAGAATGCGACACTGAATGATGAATATATTGAATAACTAAGAAAATAAATTTTGAAATGAGAAGGAGATGAGTTATCAAAGAATAATGTAAAAATTCTAATAGAAAAGTTAATAATTATAGAAAGATCTTTGTGGAAAGAAATTGGTTATAGAACCCAATGAATGAATAAAGTATTAACATAAATCTATTTTGATAGATTAGTAAATAAATTTTGAGGATGAAATTCTTAGAAGAAATGGTGAATGTAATATCCCGAGTGTTTATGATAACGATCCTTAGAAAAAGAAATGAATGGGTTAAAGAATATATAATCCTCAAAATATAATTGAGTTCAAGTGAAAGTTATGAAATAAAACCTAAAATTTGTTGAAGAATAAGGTAATGTGTTGAAGTTATTCATCGATAATTTTTTTTGAAAAATTTTTTTTTTTAGAGATTTGATGAAAACCTGAGTAAGGTAGGGTTTCGATGATTCCGATGATGGAATCCTTATAAGGGGGAAAAGATGTGACAACCCGAATTTTCATAACTTATTAAAATAAGAATTTATTAATTAAAATTCTTATTATGAGGTGTATATATTTTGAATTATGTGTTTTGATGTGAAGAAATTAAATTTTTATGAGATTTAATAGTTGATTAAACTATTAAAAGAAATAAAAGAAATTAGTCATGATAAGGAATTTGTTGGCAAGGGAAATTAACCCTATAAATATTGGGTAATTTAAATTAAGTTGAAATTATATTATAGAATAATATTGTTTGAATATTTAAACCTTACTTGGTAGTGGTGTTGTAATAAAGTGGATAAAATGGTTAATTCACTTAATTAAAATAGTGAGTTAATATATGAGTTTTGCTAATTTTGGTTTTCTTAATATATATATTACATGTTATGGTAATATATGAAAAGGTTTAGTGTCTTGAATGATGTTAATAAAATATAAATTGATGGTGAGAGAAGAAATACCAATATACCTATAAATAATTATCGTTTAGAGATTAATAATTTGAATTAATAATTAAGTGGTGATTATTCAGATGGATTAAATAAATTGCAATCGAGACAATTTATGCAAGAAAAATGAATGAAATGATTATATATAATAATTATATAATTCATTTGAGTTAACTAAAATGGTTAGTGGAATTACTATTAACTATCTAAATGGAAATATTTATTTTATTAGAGATGTTTATTTTAGTTACAAAGGTAATTTCATAATTTATAGTGTAGTAATTATACATGTTATAATTGTGTAATTATATAATGCGGCTAAATAGTTTAAAAATTAAATGAAGTGTGACACATGATTAAAATAATTGGATTGTAAATTATTTAAGTTAGCCAAACAAAGCCTTAGAGCTTTTGAAATTCTTATTTTAATCCCTTTTTGCCAAACAAGGCTTAAGGAATGATTAAGTTATTATTTTAATTGGTTTTGCCAAACAAAGCCTTATAACTTTTGATTTTAAAAAAATATAACTGACATCAGTTATATATATATATATATATATTAATACATATTATATTATACGTTGTATAGCAGTTATATTTTCTATTACGTAAAAGAACAGAAGGAAGAAAGAATAGAAGAAGAGAAAAAGAGAGAAATTGAGAGATAAAGAGAAGAAGTTCTCTATAAATTGAGAGAATGAATTTGTGAGAATTATGGAATGAAGAAACAAGAAGATTGTTCAAAATTTTTATAGCTAATCAAAGGTAATAATCTAGCTTTGAAATTGTAGTATTATACTTCTTGAGTTTTCTTTGAAAAGTTGGATTTCTATGGTTAGATTGTTAAGACATTGATCATATATGTTAATTAGTATGTATAATTTGTTATATGTAATCTATAACAGGTTTTCATGTAATCAAATTCGTGGAAACAAGTGTTAGAAGAAGAAATTTAGTTTATGGCTTAGTATATGTATTTTGGTCTATTTTAAGGCTTAACTTGATGGTTGGAACATGTATATAAACTGAAATTGATAATAGATATTGTTAGTACATTGAAAAATAAAAAGAACGCAAGTTGAATGAATCAATTTGGTTAAGAAACGAATTTGTAGTGAATAAATTCACTAAACATGTTAAAACATGAAAGTTTAATATGAATATGAGTTTTGGGTCAAGATTTAGGCTAGTTAGTATTTCTGTAAATTGTTATAATTCAAGTATGTTGTAGTTCTATGAATTACGAATCCATAGAATCGAACACGGACTAATTTGGATGTGTATAACTCAAGTTATGAAGATTAGAAGGAGAAAAGGTTCAAAAGTTGCGAGAACAGTGAACTAAGAGTCCCGATTCTGCTAACGGGCGTAGCTGTGCTGTGCCCTAAGTCTCTTGGGGCACAGCTGCCCTCTAGGGTGTAGCTGCGCTGTGTCCAAGGCTAAATTGGGCGCAGCTACGCCCAAAGTGTGTAAGGTGTGACTGTTTTGACTTGTTTTAGTAAAATAGGCATAACGTTTTCATACGAACTCCGATTGTGGCGATTCAAGATTATCTGAAATGATGAAGAATAGGCCTACAACTTTTATGCTTTAAGTTTTTTAATTTGAGGTCAGGAACAGGGGTCCAAATTTCCATCTTTGGGACTGTTATGTTTTCGGAGGCAGTCGGAGGGCGTCGGGCATGCACGTATGCAAGTGTAGTGCTTCTGACGATAAAAGATGTTGTTCTAAGTTATAAAACATGAATTTTAGTAAATATAATAATGCTTAACATTAATAAATGATATATTAGACAAGTTGTATAAGCATACTGAGCATACACGAGAGAGACAAATTAGGCATGAGACGAATAAACTTGGAAACGTAGTGATAAGTGTTAATGAACGTAAAAAGTATTTTAAGTAAAATGAAATGAATGTCACAAGATATGAAATGGGGTTTATATAAAACCAATAAGTAGTCCTAGCAAGACTTAAACACTTGAATGAACTTCGAGTATGAAATATAGTGAGATGTAAGCCGAAAGTTAACACAATCAAATTAAACATTGTGTATTGATAATAGGAAGGGTTATGAGATGTAGAGTAAAGTTTACATTACAACTACTATGCGTTGCTATGTGACTAATAGTTGGTGTGCATGATTATATAATTGTGTAGGGCACGTGAAGTGCAGATAGCTATAAGTTGTTAAACTATTATTGGTAAACAACGATCAAGGCTAGTCTTTCAGTTCCTATTTGCTATATGAACTTGATGATGAATTGTTTTAAATCTTTATTGCAAATAGTATGATGTGTTATATATATGCTAAAAGTATGAAATGTTAAAGTCAATTTATGACTACATTGATTGAGTAAGGAACTTAATCTTTATACTTGTTATATGAACTGCAACATGTTTGTTATGTTAGTTTAATGTTTATGGGATGTATGATAAGCATGTTATTATGTGCTACGTGATGCATGAAAACTGTTAGATTTTGTTGGGCTATCGAGCTCAACCTTGCAAATAACCACTTTTGCAGGTTAAGGATTCAAGATAAAGTTATGTGCTACCTGATAGACATGAATCAGATGTGATACTTGAAGATTTATACACTTTGGCTGAATTATTATTTTTTGAACCATGTTTAAGGTTTCGAATAATGTATGATGTTTAATAGATGTTGAGTTATAAAGTTTAAGTTTTCTTTGTTGTAGGAAAGGGTATTAAACCTGGATGTAAGTTTTATTTATTAACTTTGATAAGGTGAGTAATAAGCTAAGAATGGTTCAAAGGTAGGTAAAGATAAAGGTTTTGAGAAATGTACTTGATAAATCACAATAATTATGTAATAATAAACGGTAAAGTTTGAGTTATCTGATATGTAAAGGTTATCAGATTGAAATGTAAGATTCTATATAATAACTTTGATGAAGCGAATCACAAAATAAACTTGATTCAGAAATGTGTATATGATAAAGGTTTTGATTCAGGGAATTAAAGTAAGAAGATAGAAAGGTTTAAATTATTCTGCATATTATTAAGTTTAACATCAAATAATGATGTAAAATCAGAAGTTAGACATGTTATTAATGACCGAAGTCGATAATTGAGTTGTATGAATTTTGGGGTTGTTACACCGGGGGCTTGATTAAGCGGAGGGAAGGTGTTAGGCACCCCCCCAACTTCTGTGATAACATGGTTACCGCCACTTTTAATTAACTTTTATCTGCGTATGTGTGCGTGTAGGGCCTATGTGCAGTTATCAAAAAGTAGTGGTATGCCTCATTTGCACCTATATACAAAGGGTTTGACTATTGTATAAAAGTTTAATTTTAACAAGATATAGCAGTGAAGTTTTGTAAAATAAGTTTTTTAAACCTTATACTTAATAGTAATTGAGGCCTTTGATACTTCCATTTTATTATGTTCGGCTTGATTGCTTTTATTTTTGAGATGCTAGGCATCTTCGAGAAAATAAGATACATAGCAGTGCCGAACTCCTTATGGGCATGAGAGCCATCTAAGGATATTCAAATAGTGTAGATAATTTATAAGTTGGCTGCAGCTTAGAAATGTCTATCATGGGAATCGAATCTAGATTCAGAGGCTGAATCTGTGATTACATGATTCTTAGGCTCACATGAAATAGAAAAATGTACAAAAGCTAGAAAAAAAGAACTAAATTTGAGTAAATCTAAACCATTCTAGCTTCCACAGTTCTAGTTTCGTCACTTTGAACCGGTCAAAATTAGAAGTAGCCAGGTTTAGGCAAATCTAGCCCGCAGGATGAGAGATTAAATATCTATAATATGAAAGAAGTTAAAGAAGATATTTGTATAAAAGCGATAAATATATAAGTATATATATATATATGGACGATCAACTGCCACAAAGTAAACTCCAGGAAGGACTTCGAAATGTAAATATATATATATATATAAAGCAGTAAAAGGCCACGAATTGAACTCCAGGCCAGACAGGAATGTAAATATATATATATACCCATTAATATATATATATATATATATATACAGTCAGGATCAGGAGCTTACCCTTATTAAGCTTACCCAACATACCTATAAAAGCCCCTTCTCTAAGTAATTTCTCTCTCCTCGCTCAAACAAAACGCGTCTTATTTTTTCCCCTCTTATTTCTCTCATCTGAAAGCACCGCGAACTAGGATCCATCTTCATCCAAAAAATCGAGCGAGAATAAGCCATGATCTGAAGCCCTTGACACGAAGTGAGAGAATACTGAAGAAAAGCTGAACACAATAGACCCCTTCCCTCATTTGATTCTCTCTCATGTGCTTCCAAAACAAGCCCTAATTCTGGTATGTCTCCAATTTCCCTTACTTTTGTGTAGAATAAGTTTTTTCCCCTGCCACTGGCCCGAATCTGTGTTTGATTTCTGTGTTCGAAAGGAACGAAGCTTTTAGGTGCGATTTCTTGAGGGTTTTCTATGTTTAAGAAATATTCAGGCTTCCCTTTTTTGTTATTGTATTTTGTCGAATTTGAAGTCTCATGTTAGTATAAACCAATTGCTCACCATGTTTTAATCAGTAATTCTTTGTGCCTATGGTTGTCAATTCTGAAACATAATTCTCCAGATTTATTACAAGTAATTGCAGTGTACAGAATGGCCAATCATTTTTTCAACCAGTACTTTCTTTAGCCATACAGCTAGTGAATTTTTAGCTGCTTTAATGTCATTATTAATATAGTGATATTACAATAGTTATTTCGGTCCAAGTGCCTTCTATCCCTCTACAACAGTCAATAAATGGCAATATATAGTTAAGTTCTCTTGTATTGAGATTTGGATGTTACTTCTTCAATCTGTTGTATTGAGATTTGGAGCTGTTCCTGGGAGTTTGCTTCATTGCTTGTTGTAGTTAAAGTTTTGTTATACAATTTCAAGATTGTGAATCTCTTTAATTGTTGAATTCTCTTGGCGCAAAAATTTTGCAGTTTTGTTATGCAGGCATAGTCATGACATGTATTTTATTTTTTATTTTAGTTGTTCGGTTCCATTTGAGTTGTAGTTTTGTTATGCTCGGTTCCATTTGAGTTGCATATCTTTTTTGTTTGTGATTATGAATTATGTTTTATAATTATGATTACTGTGATTTCCTTTTCTGTAACCTAATTCGACTTGTAACTTGCTGCAACATAGTGGTTCTAATGTATAGCATTCCATATATTAGTATACTCTATTCGTGTTTGAGAAAGACTTTCTCACTTGAGCAACTATGAACGCACATTGTGATTGTGAGAGGTGACCTCAACTTAAAACAGCATGGACCGATTCAAACCCAGGAAGAAGGTTTTCATGTCCAAATTATGGAAAAGTAAGTGTGTCAAGATTTCAATTTTTTTTAATATCTCTTCCATTGTATTTACTTGCACATAAAATTCAAACCTTCTTTGTTTACAGAGGAATGCTTGTCAATTTTTTGCTTGGTATGATCCTCAAATGTGTGATAGATCAAGACAAATAATCCCTGGATTACTTCGAAAGATTAACGAAATGGAGCAAGAGATGGAGGAAATGCGTGCACTAGGCAAAATGCGAAGAAACAAATTTATTACTGCACTCGTTATTTATTGGTTATTGATTTTAATCATGTTATTGTAGATGTACTAAATATTGTAATATTGTGTTGAATATTGTCGTGTACATTAAGGATCTATAAGAATCTGATTATATTGTAAAATGTGTTGGATATTTTGTTGTATTTTGTTGAATAGTTGGAAAATGAGTTGAATATTGTGTTGTATTTTGTTGAATAGTTGGAAAAAAGAAGAAGCATACTAATAAGTAACACAACTGCAGCATGAATGAATGTTGAACAATATTGTTCTTCATGCATTTTAGATGTTTCTGTTTTATGGGTGATTGATTACCAAAATGGTGAGAAATGTTACAAGGCTGATCCTCAAAAATAAAAAATCGAACGGTATCTTATGACCATAAAATACATAAGGTATATACTGATGATGTATATACAGCAAGAGCCACCTATCATAGCTATAACAAACTAGCTTACAACATAATGATAACAGAGTGATAACAGAGTGCAACAACCGATAACAGAGTGCACAACTATCTCAGTCAAAAATAATGAAACAACTTTAGCATAACAGATTCACCATCCAAAATTCACCACAAAATATTTTCAGCAAGAATGTAACTCATACTACAATAACTTACTACACCCATATCAGCCAACATAGAAACTAAGGTACTTTCAACATCTAGATACTATCTATGATAAAATTGACACTTGTGTACTGTTGTATTTTTCCACCTCCTTGAACTGCCTTCAGTCTTGTTGCCGAAGTCTTTTGAACTGCCTTCAGTTTTGCTTACAAAGTGTTGATTGACTACTACTAATTTTCTCCCAGATTGCCACACACCTGCCTTCCTGCTTTTAAGTGCAGTAGTAGAATTGCCATTGTACCACTAACCTTGAAGTCTGTAAAATGTAACAACATCATACCCAATTATCAAATCAAATCTTCACAACCAACACAAACAAATTGCAGAATATATAAGCTTAATTTCAACTCCTTAAAAATTTGATGAAGCAGTAACTTACACCAATTTACAAGCTATAACTTAATAAAATGGCCTCTACCCACACATGACATCCCAGCTAAATAAACACACAGAAACTACATACAGTTGCTCAAATGCTAGTAGAATAAAAATCAGAATTAACTCAGAATTTAGATTTAATGATTCACATATCAATCTCAGTAGAATCATCATTATCTACACTTGGAGCCTGAGTAGCATCATCATTTGATACTCCAATTCTACATGGAAATAAATATTAAAGTCAAAATATTCAAATACTAAAGTCAATTTTAAAATAATAGCAAAGCCATTTCTATACACAAACTTGCTTACAGATTATTAAGCTTCAGAGAGTTTCTTTTATCGTGTGTCACACCAACCTCCCCGCATGCATGACAATGTCTACTCTTGGCACTTTTTGCTTTCCCCAAAGCCCTTTCTTTGCCACCCTTTAGCCTTTTGCCACACCCTTTTTCTCGCACGTGGTTTGGCTCAATATAACTATGTTCATGTGTAGAAGTCATGTTAACTGACTTGGATACACTAATTCCACCACACTCCATTTCCTTGTTTCTTTCGGAATCAGTCTTTCCAATAATTTGCTTCACCTTCTCATATCCATTATCTAGACATTCTTTAACAAAATTTGTGGCTTCTTCATTTGTAGAGCACTATCAATCAAATGTAAAGAACGTTGAATCAATTGACTCCACAAGAGTAAGTATGACTTGTCATCTTTTATCGCCACACCATTATCATCAATTACACTTATTGATTTTGTTGTCTTTGTCCACCTCGATAAAATGTATTTTGTAGGCAACTTGTCAAGATCATGATACTTATTCAAGTAAGCTAGTATATGCCGACATAGGATTCCCAAACTCTCAAATTTTTTACAAGTGCATGTAGCATAATCCCAAGATTTGTCATAATGGATTTCTCTTACATTACACTTGTTGACATTCCTTCGACAAATCTTATATACATGGTAGTTGACATCCTCTTTCATAAGTTCAAACTTATAATTCAAAGACTCACACAACTCGTCTTCAAATTTATAATACATAGAATATGTATAAATGTCAACCATTTGACTTAGGAAGTGATTGGCAATTTTCATTCTCGGTCTCTCAATCAAATCTTTGTTATCTACTTCCAACTCTACATGTCGTTGATGTTGAAAGCCCCGACCAAATTGAATCATAAAATCCACTAATGAATTTCCTTTAGAAACAAATCTTTTAAAAAATGCATGAGAACTCTCCGCTCGTTGGCTACTTGACATGCCAGCTGAGAAAACATGATTCACATGTGCGGGTACCCATCTACAACGAATGTCATACATTGATTGTAGCCATTTATTAGTAGTGAACCCACTTTTCTCCAACTCCACCCAAGTAGAGTCAAACTTTTCCACAGTCTCTGAATTCCAAATGCAATCTGAAAACTCTTTATAATATGCACTGAATTTCGCTGAGTCAATCTTTTCTGAAAATTTGTTTAAAATGTGCCAACTACAATACCTATGAAATGTCTTAGGAAGGGTATGTGAAATGGCATTTGTCATAGCCGTATCCTGATCGGTGATGATCATCTTAGGTGCATCGCCTGACATTGCATCCAAAAAACACTTGAAAAGCCAAACAAAAGTATCTATGGTCTCATCACTTAAGAAAGCACAACCAAATACAATGGTTTGACCATGGTTATTAACCCCCATTAGTGGTGCAAATATCATTCCATAAAGATTAGTGTTGTACGTGGTATCAAAAATGACAACATCGCCATAAAATCTATAAGCCCGTCTACAAGTTGCATCAGCCCAAAAACAACGAGTAATCCTTTTTTCATCGTCTATATCAATTGTAAAGGTGAATGCAGGATTCTTCTGTTGTTCTAACTTCAAGTACTCATTCAACATATCGCCATCATGTCCCTTCAGCTCATTACGATTGTCTCTTTCAAAGTTATACAAATCTCGTTCAAGGTAAACCAATATTTTCAATCCCTCCCACAGACCGCAAGAAAGTTATATTGTTGGCATTGTGGTATATTCACCATGCCAAGTTGTTGACTCAAACATTTTGGGGCAAATGACACACGCAATGCGATCGTAATGTATATGTCTCTTATGTGGGGTTGACAATGGGTGACAATGGCCCTCTTCATTATGGTAACTACGCACAAGTCATTTCTTTTAACCACCACAATTCTCAGACTACAACCTTCTTTGGTAGATCCACGTTTTTTTTTGCATCCACATTGGCTAATAGTTTGCCCTTTCCTTGCTTATAACAAACAAACTCCTTCCTCAAAATCTCACCGCTTCCTTTTTTTTTTCTCAAGTATGCCGCACACTAAAACCAAGATGTATCTTTGCATCGTGATTGTAAAAAGTGTGAACGCCCTCTAATGTTTGAAATTTTGTCCTAGCTTAGGCGTAAATTCATCGACTACTTTAGGATAGTAGACAGATTTATCATTGTTCACATCCAACCCCTCTTCAATCAAGTCATCCCTCTCCATCTCCATTTCAAAATTGTAAATGCAATCTAAATTCATTTCTGCATTATCCCCACAACTATCAATTTCATGGTTCATAGCATCCATAATAAACAACAATCAAGTACCTGATATAGAAAAAAAATCCACTGTCATAACATCCACCATATTATCAGTATCAGATTTTGATTTAAAAAAATACCATCTTATAGTAAGGTATAAACTATGAAAGTGAAAGTTCTATGTTTTTACAAAACTATCTAAACAAAACTTACACCCTGTACAAGATATTGATCAAATTAGAAGGGGGGGTGTTTAAGACACTACCGTAGTGATGGAGCATATTAATTCAAAATGAATAATGCAGAGCTAAAGATGAATAGTTCCATCCACGTACTATACACAAATTCCTTGAACTTCATTATAAAGAATTGGGTCATTCTATCAAGTGCAGAGACCTCCTTGAACTTCATTATCAAGAATTGGGTCTACACAAAAGTTTAAAAATTGGAGACATACAAGGATTAGGGAAATTGGAGACATACCAGAATTAGGGCTTGTTTTGGAAGCACATGAGAGAGAATCGGATGAGGGAAGGGGTCGATTGTGTTCAGCTTCTCTTCGGTATTCTCTCGCTTCGTGTCAAGGGCTTCAGATCATGGCTTATTCTCGCTCAATTTTTCGGATAAAGATGGATCCTAGTTCGCGGTGCTTTCAGATGAGAGAAATAAGAGGGGAAAAAATAAGACGCATTTTGTTTGAGCGAGGAGAGAGAAATTACTAAGAAAAGGGGCTTTTATAGGTATGTTGGGTAAGCTTAATAAGGGTAAGCTCCTGATCCTGACTGTATAACAAAACTGCAAAATTTTTGCACCAAGAGAATTCACCAATTAAAGAGATTCACAATCTTGCAATTTTATAACAAAACTTTAAACAACAAGCAATGAAGCAAACCCCCAGGAATAGCTCCAAATCTCAATACAACAGATTAAAGAAGTAACATCCAAATCTCAATACAAGAGAACTTAACTATGTATTGCCACTTATTGACTGTTGTAGAGGGATGAAAGGCACTTGGACCCAAATAACTATTGTAATATCACTATATCAATAATGACATAAGAAGCCAAAAATTCATTAGTTGTATGGCTAAAGAAAGTATTGGTTGAAAAATGATTGGCCATTGTTGTATTAATCGCAATTACTTGTAATAAACTGGAGAATTATGTTTTAATCGACAACCATAGGCACAAAGAATTACCGATTAAAACATGCCGAGTAAATTGGTTTATACTAACATGAGACTTCAAATTCGACAAAATACAATAACAAAAAAGGAAGCCCAAATATTTCTTAAACATAGAAAACCCACAAGAAATCGCGACCTAAAAGCTTCGCTCCTTTCGAACACGATTCGATTCAAGCAAGGTGGAAAAACCGATTCTACACAAAAGTAAGGGAAATTGGAGACATACTAGAATTAGGGCTTGTTTTGGAAGCACGTGAGAGAGAATGGGATGAGGGAAGGGTCGATTGTGTTCAAACTTTCTTGGTAGATTCTCTCGCTTCATGTCAAGGGCTTCAGATCATGGTTTATTCTCGCTCGATTTTCCAGATGAAGATGGATCCTAGTTCGCGGTGCATTCAGATGAGAGAAATAAGAGGGGAAACGATAAGACGCGTTTTGTTTGAGCGAGGAGAGAGAAATTACTAAGAGAAGGGGCTTTTATAGGTATGTTGGGTAAGCTTAATAAGGGTAAGCTCCTGATCCTGACTGTATATATATGTATATATATAAGCTGTAAATGCACCGAATATTATATCCAGGCTCAATTGAATCTGAGCCTGGATATATATATATATATATATATATATATATAAGCATTAGAAAGCTTAAAATTCTGAAAAATCTTACAGTGGGCTGCCAAGAAAACTTCAGATAGCTTTTGACTCATGAAAACTCAATTTCCATAGGTTAAATTTTAGCATGCTTTAAAACACGAGCTTACAAGTGTTTATAAAGAAGAATCACTCAGTTTAGAGCACTCTAGCAGGGGTTACAGGCTGAAATGGACAAATTTTTCTCTCATTTTTCCTTTTTTTTCAAATAAGTTGTCAAGAGCTCATATTTAGAGACCAAATGGTCGTGGTTCAACCTGCGACAGTTGTGGGTCTACTTGTGGCTACCTGGACTTCCCTGGGCTATACGAGTCTTATCGTCTTGAAGAACGTGCACTTAAGCTATGCGTTGTCCGCTCAAACCTTCATAACTTTTAGTCCCGCATCCGATA